>CM056573.1:189665102-189772602 GCA_029721435.1 Gymnothorax reevesii | reverse complement strand
AATTGAGACAGTAAAGTAGGAGGAGAAATTGCAAGAAGATGACCAGACCTGCCATTCTGTTCAAGACCTGTGACGTTTCTTTTGTGGATTTCTTTGCCTGTGTTTGAGCATTTTCATCATCCAGGACATTACCAAGCCACCCCCCCCGAAAAGGGATTGTAAATATTTATGTTTTGTACATAATTCAATCTTGGTCTTTAGGTTAGTTAGTTGTTATGGTGTTTGTTAATTAAATGTGTTGAGGTTTTTTAAAACTGTGTCTGTCATCCCTTGCTCTTGCTGTTGTGTTATAAATGTAAAAACAAATTGGGGCCATAACAGATTGGGGGCTCAAGGTCCGGGATAGACCATTTTGTGAGTAATTTATTGAAAATCTAACATTTCAAATTGTAAAATTTATTTTTTTTAATTGAATACATATATATTGACAACAGCAATGGATGATTTCTTGGCATCACCAACCGTAGGGGTTTTGAAGTCTTTTAAAAAGACAGAACTGCTAGAAATTTGCAGACATTTAGAGCTGACAGAGGTAAAACCAGCCATGCGAAAAGCAAGACTGGCTAGAGAGATAGTTGAATATTACATTGATGAAAATGTGTTTGCACCCGGAGATCTGGAACAGTTTCCAGTGGAAAATCCAAATATAGAACTGGAACTTAAATTAAAAATGCTAGAGATTGAAAGGGAGGAAAGAGAAAAAGAAAGGGAGGAAAAAGAAAAGCAAAGAGAATTTGAGAGGGAAGAAAGAGAGAAAGAAAGGGAAGAAAAAAAAAAACAAAAGCAGTTTGAGTTAGAAAAATTAGCAAGAAAAGAGAAAATAGAAACGGACGAAAAAGAAAAACAAAGAGAATTTGAGTTAGAAAAATTTGCAAGACAGAGAGATTTTGAATTAGAGAAGTTGGATAGAGAAGAAAGACTCCAAATGGAGCAACTAAAAATTAAAATTGAAACTAAAAATAAATTTTGTGCCAGTCAGGAGGTAAAACTGGTGCCTCCATTTTCGGAAAAGGATGTTGACAACTATTTCCAGTGTTTTGAAAAGGTAGCAAAGAGTTGCCAGTGGCCAAAGGAACACTGGCCTCTGATGTTGCAAACTGTCCTCAAGGGTAAAGCTCAACAAGCCTATTCGGCTTTGTCTGCAGATGATTCCTCTGATGATGAGGTTGTCAAAAAGGTTATTTTGAGAGATTATGAGTTGGTTCCAGAGGCTTACCGACAGAAATTCAGAGGTCTGAAGAAATCTGAAAATCAGACTTATGTTGAATTTGCTAATGAAAAGCAGGTTTGCTTTGAGTGCTGGTGTACTTCTATGGAGGTCAAGGATGATGTCAACTCACTAAAAGAGATGGTGTTAGTTGAAGAATTCAAGAACTGTGTTAAAGATGATGTTAAGACCTACCTTAATGAGAAGCAAGCACTGAATTTGCAATCAGCTGCCAAATTTGCAGATGAGTATGTTCTCACACATAAGTCCAAATTTCAGTCTAGCAGTAATAATAGATGGTCCCAATTTCAGAAAAAGGGTTATGGTAATACCCAAGATTCCTCACCCAAAGACAAAGACAAATCTGGTGATGGTGCTCAGAAATCCAGTAACAGGTCTGATCAAAGTGTGAAAGCTGACAGTGACAAAAGTGGTCTAGTTTGCAGTTATTGCAAGAAATCTGGTCATGTTACAACTAACTGTTGGTTCCTTAAAGCTAAAAAAGAAAAGGATACCAAACCAAATGCCTTTGTAAAAACAAGGTTAGAAACCCCTGTCGTAGATAACCGATCTGCTAAATTACCTGCTTCTTGTGGGGCTAAAAAGCCTGATACTACTGACTTTGTGAGGGAGGAATTTCTTCCATTTGTGTCAGAGGGATTTGTGGCTCTGAATGAGCATACTACTCTTGTCCCCATATATATCTTAAGGGATACCGGAGTTTTTCAGTCACTTTTGTTGATGGACTCTTTGGAGTTACGTGATGAGACCGCTTCAGGGGATTTCATACTTGTACAAGGTATTGAAGGGAGGACTGTATCTGTACCCCTGCGCTCTATATTCTTGAAGTCAGATTTAGTTACAGGACAGGTAAAGGTGGGACTTATGTCAAGTCTACCTATAAAGGGTGTTTCTCTGTTGCTAGGCAATGACCTGGCTGGGGGCAAAGTAGTTCCCCCTGTACATCTTACTTCACAGCCGAGCACTGAAGATGGGGATGAGGACCCATCTCTGTATCCTTCTTGCGCAGTGACTCGTGCTATGGCTAAGAAGGCAAAAGAAGAAGATGATGTGGTGCCGTCCAGTACATTGAATAGTCAGGACTCAGGTGGTTCGCCTCATGACTCTGATTGGCCTTCTATGGTTTCTCCGTTTGAGGACTTATCAGATACTTTTAACAGTTCTCTATTCAGCCAGCCGGATGGGTCTGGTGATTCTGATGTGTCTGGAGACTTGTCTCTGTCCAGAAAGCGGTTGATTGAGGAGCAAACTAATGATCCTGAAATTTGTGTCCTAAAGAGGAGAGCCCTTCCTGATAAAGAAATAGACGCAGTTCCAGTTGGGTATTATCTCAAGGATGGTGTGTTGATGCGGAAGTGGCGCCCTCCTGATATCCCTGTCAATGCAGATTGGACAGTGGTCAGGCAAATTGTTGTTCCGAAGGTCTATAGGAATGAGATCTTAACAATGGCTCATAGTTTACCTTTAGGAGGTCATCTTGGTGTTAACAAGACTGTTGATAAGATCATGAAACACTTCTTTTGGCCTGGGCTTCGGAAAAGACGTTTCCAACTTTTGCCAAACCTGTCACACTTGTCAGGTAGATGGAAAACACCAGTTAGACCCACCTGTAGCTCCATTGCAGCCTATCCCAGCATTTGGGGAGCCATTCTCTAGGGTCATTGTTGATTGCGTTGGTCCATTACCCAAGACTAGATCTGGAAATCAGTACTTGTTGACAATCATGTGTGCATCTACCAGATTCCCCGAAGCCATACCTCTACGTAACATCAAGGCAACTGCCATCTCGAAGGCTTTGATAAAGTTCTTCACGTTGTTTGGCCTTCCCAGGGAAATTCAATCAGACCAGGGTAGCAATTTCACTTCAGGATTGTTTCAGCAGGTTGCGTATGAACTAGGTGCAAAGCAGATTCTTTCTAGTGCCTATCATCCAGAAAGTCAGGGTGCCTTAGAGCGGTTTCATTCCACTCTCAAGACAATGATGAGGACTTATTGTTATGACTATGAGAAAGACTGGGATGAAGGGGTTCATTTGCTGTTGTTTGCAGCTAGAGAAGCAGTGCAGGAGTCTACTGGATTCAGTCCATTTGAGCTAGTGTTTGGTCATGAAGTGAGAGGACCTTTGCTATTATTGAGTGAACAATGGCAAGAGAAAGAGCCGCATATCAGTCTGTTAGACTATGTTAGCAAGTTCAAGGAAAGATTGCGCGCAGCTTGTGACCTTGCCAAAGAGAACTTGAAATCAAGTCAGGGAAAAATGAAAACTTGGTATGATCATAAGGCTAGAAGCCGTGAGTTTAAACCAGGAGAAAAGGTCCTTGTGTTGTTTCCCTTGCAGTCCAATCCATTGCAGGCTAGATTTCATGGTCCTTATGAAATTCTGACAAAACTCAATGATCTCAATTACATTGTGAAGACTCCAGATAGGAGAAAACCAAAACAATTGTGTCATATTAACATGCTAAAGCCTTATCATGACAGAAATGCTAGGGTTGCAGCTGTCACTTCAGATTCTCCAATGGTCGAAACGTGTGAAGATGAGGGGGAGTTTCAAGATGATGAACCAAGAATTAAAGCTGAAGTTCTTTCATGTAAATTGTCAAACACTGAAGTGTTGCAAAATCTTGATGTAAAACTCCAGCACTTAGAACCCTCACAGAGAGATCAGTTTGAAAAGTTGATCAAGAAATATGAGGATTTGTTTCCTGATGTTCCAAAGAGAGTTACTATAGCCTCTCATGATGTAGATGTTGGTGATGCCAAACCAATAAAACAGCATTCATACCGGATGAATCCTGAAAAGAGAAAGATTGCTGAGAAAGAGGTTGAGTACATGTTAAAACATGATATTATCAGACCCTCCAACTCCGATTGGAGTTCACCCTGTGTGCTAGTTCCAAAACCTGATGGAAGTACTAGATTCTGTACAGATTATCGCAAAGTCAATGCTGTAACTAGAACTGATGTGTTTCCAATACCTAGGATTGATGATTGTATTGATAGTGTAGGGCAAGCAAAGTTTCTGACCAAGATTGATTTATTGAAGGGTTATTAGTGTGTGCCTTTAACTGAGAGGGCCAAGAGCATCTCTGCTTTTGCCACACCATCTGGATTGTACCAGTATGAAGTCCTACCCTTTGGCATGAAAAATGCCCCAGCCACGTTCCAAAGGATGATACAGTCTACAATCGCCGGATTGCCACACACGGGTGCGTACATCGATCACATGGAGTGACTCCTGGGAAGAACATCTAAAAGATGTAGAGACGTTGTTCCAGCGCCTGACCCAGGCTAACCTGACTGTTAACCTGAGCAAGAGTGACTTTGGTTGTGCTACTGTCACCTACCTTGGCTACGTCATAGGCTAGGGTAAGGTGGCACCCATAAATGCTAAAGTCCAAGCCATCATGGACTTTCCCGTTCCTGACAACAAAAAATTTTTGCGCCGCTTCCTTGGAATGATCGGGTACTACCGCAAGTTCTGCAAGAACTTTGCTGAGATTGCTCTCAGTCTAACTAACCAACTGAAGAAAGGCGTAAAGTTCACTTGGGATGATGCATGCCAGAGAGCCTTCGATCGCCTAAAGTCTCTGCTGTGTCACTTCCTCGTGCTCAAATCTCCTGACTTCAACAAACCGTTCTCCATCGCGGTCGATGCTAGCGACCAAGCTTGTGGATCTGTGCTCCTACAGAGAAGTGACTCTGATGACATTGAGCATTCCGTGGCATACTTCTCTAGGAAGTTCAATCGCCACCAAAGGAACTATTCCACAATAGAGAAGGAGCTGTTGGCTCTGGTCCTTTCTTTACAACACTTTGAGGTTTATGTTTGTACAGGACAAAAGCCAATGATTGTGTACACTGACCACAATCCGTTAATGTTTTTGAGTAAGATGAAAAACAAGAATCGGAGATTGTTGAATTGGAGTTTGATTTTACAGGAGTTTGACTTGGAAATGAAGCATGTGAAGGGTACAGACAATGTAATTGCTGATTGCTTATCCCGTGTTTGAATATGTATATATATATCATGTGTTTATTTGAATATTGTATGATATGTATATATAGACAAGTGTTCACTTAACCATTTTGTATTGAAAAGAAAAATTTTGCCTTTATGAGTCAAAATTTTTCCCTTTTGGAATGGAGGTGTAATGTGAATATAGGCCACTAGATGGCAGCATTTACCTTTTTTTTTGTTAAGCTCAGACTGGAGTCATGTTTAGACATGTCCTGGACATGTCTGGGGCAAGTCTCAGAAAAAGTAAAAAAAAGAGGTCTAAATGTGGGTGGGTGGGGTCTGCAAAAGAGTATATAACGAAAAGAATTGAGACAGTAAAGTAGGAGGAGAAATTGCAAGAAGATGACCAGACTGTTCAAGACCTGTGACGTTTCTTTTGTGGATTTCTTTGCCTGTGTTTGAGCATTTTCATCATCCAGGACATCACCAAGCCACCCCCCCCGAAAAGGGATTGTAAATATTTCTGTTTTGTACATAATTCAATCTTGGTCTTTAGGTTAGTTAGTTGTTATGGTGTTTGTTAATTAAATGTGTTGAGGTTTTTTAAAACTGTGTCTGTCATCCCTTGCTGTTGCTGTTGTGTTATAAATGTAATAACAAATTGGGGCCATAACAGCTGATATCCCTGAGGTGATAAATGTGTGCTGATATCCCTGAGGTGATATTTTAGTGCTGACATCCCTGAGGTGACATCTTTGTGCTGAATTCCTGAGCTGCTATCTTTGCGCTGATTCTGTCGATATCTTTGAGGTGATATTTTTGTGCTGTTATCACTGAGATGATATCTGTGTGCTGTGATCCCTGTGGTCAAATCTTTGTGCGGATATCCCTGAAGTGATATCTGTGTGCTATTATGCCTGAGCTAATATCTTTGTGCTGATATCCTTGAGGTGATATCTGCGTGCTGTTATCCATGAGGTGATGTCGTTATGCTGACATCCCTTAGCCGACATCTTTGTGCTGATATTCCTGAGGTGAAATCTTTGTGTTGTTATCCCTGAGGTGATCTGTTTGTGCTGATATCCACGTGCTTCAATTCTTGGGCTGATATCCCTGAACTGATATCTTTTATGTTTTATTTGTACTTAATAGTAATATGAAGCAATGCTTTTGTATTATAGAGGTTAGGCCAAGGCATGGTCCTGAATTACCTTTAAAAAGTAATCCAGCTAATTTGGTCACAAAATTATTAATATACAAAGTGACAGTGTATTACTGTCCTTTAAATGATGATTTTTAATGTGCAAACCGATCACAAAAAGCCATTGTGACTTCATCATTTGTTCATGGTGACCAACAGGAATTCATGACACGTTCTGCATTAACTCATTCATAAAGTCATCATGCGGTCCTGATCCAGTTCTGCACCATCCTCGACATGCCACTTCCTCGAGCAACGGATGCCACTGTTTAGATGGACTTTAATGGAACTGTATTGTCATTATCTTATTTTGCTTATAACTATATTAACTAGCTTCCCGCGGAGGATGGGCTTCCCCACTATAGCCGGGTTCCTCCTGAGATTCTTCCCACTGGGGAGTTTTTTCTCACCACTGTTGGAGGATTTTTCTCCCTACTGGGAGTTTTTTGCCTCATTTGCTATAGTGGGGAATAGGCTGGGCACTGCCCTTTCAGTAACTCATCTCTTACTGTAAAGCGTCTTTGTGACAGTTCATCTGTGAAAAGCGCGACACAAATAAATTGAATTGACCTCATGTTCAGACTCTAACGGCTCAAAAATACTAAACAATAATCCATCTAAATGACAAAACAGCTGAAATGTTCAAGAGTGCAAGGACTGCAACGATAGCAGTCGTACCCGAGGATCCTCAAAATTCTGCTGAAATAGTGAGGCGCACAATTTCAGTACTGGAGCAAGGATTGACGTATGTGTTTTCCGCGATAGTGCCCCTCTAATAGCTTGGTGGTCATGAGAATTTGCGGTACGCAACATCCTTATTCTCATATACTGGCTACTAACCTGGAAACTGCGATCAAAAGTAACATGAAGTTTGTAAAAACGTACACTGGCGCAGCGCGCGGTATGTTGTAAACTGTGACTCCAAACGCGGCCATAGTTCTCGGAGTAGTCTGCTGTTTACGGGCTGTGAGTGAGACCCTGCTGCATTGTTCTGACCCATCGGGTCGGGAATGGAGCAGAGATACCATCACTCCTGTACTGCTGTACCCCATTAACCCCCAGATCCCGGGGACAAAGCCAGACGTTATAAATTCACAATCTCACCTGAAAAGGGCGCTGAGAGCAGGAAGCATTGTGGGTAGACCAGGAGCTGAATCACACGCTGGTCATTCAGGGTCAGCCCGGCTCCAGAGGTGGGCGTAAGAAAAGTTTCTCAAAGCCTGAGCTGTTTTGAATCAGATCGCCTACCTTGTTCTGAAAAAAACAAAAAAAAAAGAAGTTGAAAAAAAGAAGGGTTTTAAGGTTCTTTGTTCAGTCGTTAATCTCACAGGGCATGTGGCATGGCGTCAGACATTTTACCTATTTCCAAGTTGCTAACAGCATACTGACACTAGAACAACAATGAAAAGTGTGTTTGTGACATCACACTGATGAGGAAACCATCAGCAGACTGACACGCTACCCACCAGACAGCCATGCAGAACTTCTCAAGGTTACCCTCATATCATAGCAAGTGTTACGCTGAGTACCTGCAAAGTTTTTTTCCGAGAAGAAACATATCAAATTCAGAGAGAGAGAGAGAGAGAGAGAGAGAGAGAGAGAGAGAGAGGGAGGGAGAGAGAGAGAGAGAAAGAGAGAAGGAGAGAGAAGGAGAGAGAGGGAGAGAGAAGGGGGAGAGAGAAAGTGCAGACATGCTTCACATCAGCTCCTGAATTCAAACTTATTAATTGTGTTTTAAAATGAGACAAACTCTTTTTTTTTTTAAATGTTTTTATAACTAGTTTTCTGATATGCAATGGATTCAAAATACATGAATATTGAACAATAAAATCATTTCAATCATCAACACACCCGAGAAGAGTGAAGAATCAACTAACTGAACAACAACCTGGACTAATTGGACGGCAACCTTAAATCTAAAGAAGAATAATTCAACAGAGCAATCAATGGATAATTAAGACGACAAAAAAGAATGAAGAAATCCTGCAGTGAGAACCTATTTTTATTATAGTTAAGATCATTTTCAAAGCGGAAAATATACAGCAAAACAATCTTTCCAATTTCAGCTAGCCACATTAGCGAACTAGTTAAACTCTGTGACATTTAGAGAGGGGAGAAGTGTCAGTTAAAAGTGACAGTTAAACTGCCATTTTTTTTAAACTTTTTTTTGAAAAGTAACAACTTTACCATGGCAACAGAGCCAATCACATCTGGGCAGCAGCAGCCCCTCCCCCTGTACACAGAGCTGCAGTACCCAGCAGAGGTGAAAAGTGAAGCTGCACGCTTTCATGAGAGAGAGGCCTGAGACCCTGACTGCTGATATGTACATGAATGGAAACGTCAGCAACCTCATTTTTTACACGGAAGAACCTCTTGCTTTCCATTCAGCAATCTGCTGGCATTTTCCATCCGTTAAAAAATCTGGTATTTGTAACGGATGGAAATGACAGATTGACCATATTGAAGACCCTGACAGTTTCATTACAACGGTAAACCTGTACAAAAATGGCACAGTAATGGTACAGGGGAATCTCCAAACTTTTCATAAAGATTTCCTTATTGTGAAAGCAGAGAAAACTGGCAAATGGCCCCCAGCAAAGCTCAGTGCTGCCCGCAGCAGTCACCCAAAGGCAGGCCTGAGCCCTGAGGAGACTGACACCCCCAGCTCAGACTCTGCTCAGGATCTCCAGCTCCACAGCACTGTCTCTGTAATGAGGGACAACTTCACACAGCTAGAGATAGAGCTGGTGCAACTCAGGGAGCTGGTGCTCTCACAGCTGTGTGCTACAGACAGCTCAAATCGCCCAAATGAGATCAGAACAGGAGAGCGTCCGGGCAGCCCTGTTACAGCAGCAGCAGAGGGACAGGGACATGTTCATGGGAGAAATCGCAGCCCTGACACAGGAGCTGAGGCAGGTCGAACAGGACAGAGAGGAGAGCAGGAAAGAGCTGGCCTCAGTAATACAGCACCTGCAGGACAGAGAGAGGCTGCACACAGCCAGGACCCTCGGCCCTGCCCACACAGCCAGGACCCTCGGCCCCTCCCACACAGCCAGGACCCTCGGCCTCGCCCACACAGCCAGGACCCTCAGCCCCGCCTACCCAGCCAGGAACCTCGGCCCCCCCCACACAGCCAGGACCCTCGGCCTCGCCCACACAGCCAGGACCCTCGGCCCCGCCTACCCAGCCAGGAACCTCGGCCCCGCCCACACAGCCAGGATCCTCGGCCCCGCCCTCACAGACCGGACCCTTGGCCCTGCCCACACAGCCAGGACCCTCGGCCCCGCCCACACAGCCAGGACCCTCGGCCTCACCCACACAGCCAGAACCCTCGGCCCCGCCTACCCAGCCAGGAACCTCGGCCCCGCCCACACAGCCAGGATCCTCGGCCACGCCCTCACAGACCGGACCCTTGGCCTTGCCCACACAGCCAGGACCCTCGGCCCCGCCAACACAGCCAGGACCCTCAGTCCCGCCCACACAGCCAGAGGCACAGTCACAAACTGCCTCCGCACCTGAAACTGGTGAAATTCTTCTCATCGATTCAAATGGGAAATTTATTGATGAGAAGCAGCTCTTCCGACGACGCCACGTGAAGAAGATATGGTGCCTGAACACTAGGATAGCTTGAAAGCGGCTTTCAGTGCCCAGGCTCGGCTCCCAGAGTCACATCCTAATTCACACGGGCACCAATGACCTCAGAGCCCAGCAGGAGAGAGCGGTCTCCTCCCTCAGGGGAGTGATCGACAAAGCCCAGCAGGAGAGAGTGGTCTCCTCCCTCAGGGAAGTGATCAACAGAGCCCAGCAGGAGAGAGTGGTCTCTTCCCTCAGGGGAGTGATCGATAGAGCCCAGCAGGAGAGAGTGGTCTCTTGCCTCAGGGGAGTAACGACAGAGCCCAGCAGGAGAGAGTGGTCTCCTCCCTCAGGGGAGTGACCTCAGAGCCCAGCAGGAGAGAGTGGTCTCCTACCCCAGGGGAGTGATCGATAGAGCCCAGCAGGAGAGAGTGGTCTCTTCCCTCAGGGGAGTGATCGACAGAGCCCAGATGGAGACAGTGGTCTCCTCCCTCAGGGGAGTAACGACAGAGCCCAGCAGGAGAGAGTGGTCTCCTCCCTCAGGGGAGTGATCGACAGAGCCCAGCAGGAGAGAGTGGTCTCCTCTCTCAGGGGAGTGATCTACAGAGCCTAGCAGGAGAGAGTGCTCTCCTCCCTCAGGGGAATGATTGACAGAGCCCAGCAGGAGAGAGTGGTCTCCTCCCTCATGGGAGTAACGACATGGCCCAGCAGCAGAGAGTGGTCTCCTCCCCCAGGGGAGTGATCGACAGAGCCCAGCAGGAGTGAGTGGTCTCCTCCCTCAGGGGAGTGATGGACAGAGCCCAGCAAGAGAGAGTGGTCTCCTCCCTCAGGGGAGTGACCTCAGAGCCCAGCAGGAGAGAGTGGTCTCCTCCCTCAGGGGAGTGATCAACAGAGCCCAGCAGGAGAGAGTGGTCTCCTCCCTCAGGGGAGTGATTGACAGAGCCCAGCAGGAGAGAGTGGTCTCCTCCCTCAGGGGAGTGATCGACAGAGCCCAGCAGGAGAGAGTGGTCTCCTCCCTCAGGGGAGTAACGACAGAGCCCAGCAGGAGATAGTGGTCTCCTCCCTCAGGGGAGTGATCGACAGAGCCCAGCAGGAGAGAGTGGTCTCCTCTCTCAGGGGAGTGATAGACAGAGCCCAGCAGGAGAGAATGGTCTCCTCCCCCAGGGGAGTGATCGACAGAGCCCAGCAGGAGAGAGTGGTCTCCTCCCTCAGGGGAGTGATGGACAGAGCCCAGCAGGAGAGAGTGGTCTCCTCCCTCAGGGGAGTGGTCGACAGAGCCCAGCAGGAGAGAGTGGTCTCCTCCCTCAGGGGAGTGACCTCAGAGCCCAGCAGGAGAGAGTGGTCTCCTCCCTCAGGGGAGTGATCAACAGAGCCCAGCAGGAGAGAGTGGTCTCCTCCCTCAGGGGAGTGATTGACAGAGCCCAGCAGGAGAGAGTGGTCTCCTCCCTCAGGGGAGTGATCGACAGAGCCCAGCAGAAGAGAGTGGTCTCTTCCCTCAGGGGAATGATCGACAGAGCCCAGCAGGAGAGAGTGGTCTCCTCCCTCAGGGGAGTGATCGACAGAGCCCAGCAGAAGAGAGTGGTCTCCTCCCTCAGGGGAGTGATGGACAGAGCCCAGCAGAAGAGAGTGGTCTCTTCCCTCAGGGGAGTGATCGACAGAGCCCAGCAGGAGAGAGTGGTCTCCTCCCTCAGGGGAGTGATCGACAGAGCCCAGCAGGAGAGAGTGGTCTCCTCCCTCAGGGGAGTGATCGACAGAGCCCAGCAGAAGAGAGTGGTCTCCTCCCTCAGGGGAGTGATGGACAGAGCCCAGCAGGAGAGAGTGGTCTCCTCCCTCAGGGGAGTGATGGACAGAGCCCAGCAGGAGAGAGTGGTCTCCTCCCTCAGGGGAGTGATCGACAGAGCCCAGCAGGAGAGAGTGGTCTCCTCCCTCAGGGGAGTGATGGACAGAGCCCAGCAGAAGAGAGTGGTCTCCTCCCTCAGGGGAGTGATGGACAGAGCCCAGCAGAAGAGAGTGGTCTCTTCCCTCAGGGGAGTGATCGACAGAGCCCAGCAGGAGAGAGTGGTCTCCTCCCTCAGGGGAGTGATGGACAGAGCCCAGCAGAAGAGAGTGGTCTCTTCCCTCAGGGGAGTGATCGACAGAGCCCAGCAGGAGACAGTGGTCTCCTCCCTCAGGGGAGTGATGGACAGAGCCCAGCTGGAGAGAGTGGTCTCCTCCCTCAGGAGAGTGGTGGACAGAGCCCAGCAGGAGAGAGTGGTCTCCTCCCTCAGGGGAGTGATCGACAGAGCCTAGCAGGAGAGAGTGCTCTCCTCTCTCAGGGGAGTGATTGACAGAGCCCAGCAGGAGAGAGTGGTCTCCTCCCTCAGGGGAGTAACGACAGAGCCCAGCAGCAGAGAGTGGTCTCCTCCCTCAGGGGAGTGGTCGACAGAGCCCAGCAGGAGAGAGTGGTCTCCTCCCTCAGGGGAGTGACCTCAGAGCCCAGCAGGAGAGAGTGGTCTCCCCCCCAGGGGAGTGATGGACAGAGCCCAGCAGGAGAGAGTGGTCTCCTCCCTCAGGGGAGTGACCTCAGAGCCCAGCAGGAGAGAGTGGTCTCCCCCCCCAGGGGAGTGATCGACAGAGCCCAGCAGGAGAGAGTGGTCTCCTCCCTCAGGGGAGTGATGGACAGAGCCCAGCAGGAGAGAGTGGTCTCCTCCCTCAGGGGAGTGACCTCAGAGCCCAGCAGGAGAGAGTGGTCTCCCCCCCCAGGGGAGTGATCGACAGAGCCCAGCAGGAGAGAGTGGTCTCCTCCCTCAGGGGAGTGATGGACAGAGCCCAGCAGGAGAGAGTGGTCTCCTCCCTCAGGGGAGTTGTCGATAGAGCCCAGCAGGAGAGAGTGGTCTCCTCCCTCAGGGGAGTGACCTCAGAGCCCAGCAGGGGAGAGTGGTCTCCTCCCTCAGGGGAGTGATCAACAGAGCCCAGCAGGAGTGAGTGGTCTCTTCTCTCAGGGGAGTGATTGACAGAGCCCAGCAGGAGAGAGTGGTCTCTTCTCTCAGGGGAGTGATCGACAGAGCCCAGCAGGAGAGAGTGGTCTCTTCCCTCAGGGGAGTGATCGACAGAGCCCAGCAGGAGAGAGTGGTCTCCTCCCTCAGGGGAGTGACCTCAGAGCCCAGCAGCAGAGAGTGGTCTCCCCCCCCAGGGGAGTGATCGACAGAGCCCAGCAGGAGAGAGTGGTCTCCTCCCTCAGGGGAGTGATGGACAGAGCCCAGCAGGAGAGAGTGGTCTCCTCCCTCAGGGGAGTGACCTCAGAGCCCAGCAGGAGAGAGTGGTCTCCCCCCCCAGGGGAGTGATCGACAGAGCCCAGCAGGAGAGAGTGGTCTCCTCCCTCAGGGGAGTGATGGACAGAGCCCAGCAGGAGAGAGTGGTCTCCTCCCTCAGGGGAGTTGTCGATAGAGCCCAGCAGGAGAGAGTGGTCTCCTCCCTCAGGGGAGTGACCTCAGAGCCCAGCAGGGGAGAGTGGTCTCCTCCCTCAGGGGAGTGATCAACAGAGCCCAGCAGGAGTGAGTGGTCTCTTCTCTCAGGGGAGTGATTGACAGAGCCCAGCAGGAGAGAGTGGTCTCTTCTCTCAGGGGAGTGATCGACAGAGCCCAGCAGGAGAGAGTGGTCTCTTCCCTCAGGGGAGTGATCGACAGAGCCCAGCAGGAGAGAGTGGTCTCCTCCCTCAGGGGAGTAACGACAGAGCCCAGCAGCAGAGAGTGGTCTCCTCCCCCAGGGGAGTGATCGACAGAGCCCAGCAGGAGTGAGTGGTCTCCTCCCTCAGGGGAGTGATGGACAGAGCCCAGCAAGAGAGAGTGGTCTCCTCCCTCAGTGGAGTGACCTCAGAGCCCAGCAGGAGAGAGTGGTCTCCTACCCCAGGGGAGTGATCAACAGAGCCCAGCAGGAGAGAGTGGTCTCCTCCCTCAGGGGAGTGATTGATAGAGCCCAGCAGGAGAGAGTGGTCTCCTCCCTCAGGAGAGTGGTCGACAGAGCCCAGCAGGAGAGAGTTGTCTCCTCCCTCAGGGGAGTGACCTCAGAGCCCAGCAGGAGAGAGTGGTCTCCTCCCCCAGGGGAGTGATCGACAGAGCCCAGCAGGAGAGAGTGGTCTCCTCTGTCAGGATAGTGATGGACAGAGCCCAGCAGGAGAGAGTGGTCTCCTCCCTCAGGGGAGTGGTCGATAGAGCCCAGCAGGAGAGAGTGGTCTCCTCCCTCAGGGGAGTGACCTCAGAGCCCAGCAGGAGAGAGTGGTCTCCTCCCTCAGGGGAGTGATCAACAGAGCCCAGCAGGAGAAAGTGGTCTCCTCCCTCAGGGGAGTGATGGACAGAGCCCAGCAAGAGAGAGTGGTCTCCTCCCTCAGTGGAGTGACCTCAGAGCCCAGCAGGAGAGAGTGGTCTCCTACCCCAGGGGAGTGATCAACAGAGCCCAGCAGGAGAGAGTGGTCTCCTCCCTCAGGGGAGTGATTGATAGAGCCCAGCAGGAGAGAGTGGTCTCCTCCCTCAGGAGAGTGGTCGACAGAGCCCAGCAGGAGAGAGTTGTCTCCTCCCTCAGGGGAGTGACCTCAGAGCCCAGCAGGAGAGAGTGGTCTCCTCCCCCAGGGGAGTGATCGACAGAGCCCAGCAGGAGAGAGTGGTCTCCTCTGTCAGGATAGTGATGGACAGAGCCCAGCAGGAGAGAGTGGTCTCCTCCCTCAGGGGAGTGGTCGATAGAGCCCAGCAGGAGAGAGTGGTCTCCTCCCTCAGGGGAGTGACCTCAGAGCCCAGCAGGAGAGAGTGGTCTCCTCCCTCAGGGGAGTGATCAACAGAGCCCAGCAGGAGAAAGTGGTCTCCTCCCTCAGGGGAGTGATTGACAGAGCCCAGCAGGAGAGAGTGGTCTCCTCCCTCAGGGGAGTGATCGACAGAGCCCAGCAGGAGAGAGTGGTCTCCTCTCTCAGGGGAGTGATCGAAAGAGCCCAGCAGGAGAGAGTGGTCTCCTCCCTCAGGGGAGTGATGGACAGAGCCCAGCAGGAGAGAGTGGTCTCCTCCCTCAGGAGAGTAACGACAGAGCCCAGCAGGAGAGAGTGGTCTCCTCCCTCAGGGGAGTGATCGACAGAGCCCAGCAGGAGAGAGTGGTCTCCTCCCTCAGGGGAGTGATCGACAGAGCCCAGCAGGAGAGAGTGGTCTCCTCCCTCAGGGGAGTGATCGACAGAGCCAGACACACCTTCCCTGCAGCTAAAATCATTATCTCCACTCTTCTCACCAGAAGAGATTTCCACCCCCAGAACATAGTGAAGATGAAGGCTGAGCTCTTGCGGGAGTGCGCCCTTCGGCCCAATGTTCACCTAGCCCACCACCCCACTCTCTATGACCTGTATAAAACAGCAGTCCCTGTGTTTGCTGTGGACCTGAGGAGAGCAGCCCTCGGACAAACCCCCCCAAGCAGGAGCAGCGGACGAGCCCCCAGCACGCAGAGACCAGCTCCACGCCCATCAGGACCGGCACACCGCACTACAGTCAGAATGCAGCGCCCCCCACAGCGCCTCCTGCTGGACCCATTGCACTCCCCACCACTGCAGCCCCCACAGTACGACCCCCACAAGATCCCCCAACCACACCCCGAAGCCCAACCCACAGGACTCAGCCATTCCAGCCCCGCCCCCTCACCCCCAACTCACAGCCCTGCCCCGCTCCAGCAGCTAAACCCACAGCCGGGACCACTGAGCTACGCCCAGGCCCTCTGCAGCTCCGCAAGCCCCACCTCCAGTGAAGTGGGGGACACTGGTAAGATGCTGAACCTGATATGGTCCTGCCCAGCCCTCTGCAGCTGCACACGCCCCGCCCCCAGTGAACTGGCAGACACTGGTAAGATGCTGAACCTGATATGGTCCCGCCCAGCCCCTCTGCAGTTCCACAAGCCCCGCCCTCAGTGAGCTGGCAGACACTGGGAAGATGCTGAACCTGATATGGTCCCACCCAGCCCCTCTGCAGCTGCACAAGCCCCGCCCCCAGTGAACTGGCAGACACTGGTAAGATGCTGAACCTGATATGGTCTCGTCTGTGTCAGGTGCTGTAAAAACAACACTATTCCCTCAGCTGTCACAATCTTCAGTTTACTAAAGTTCTAATGATATTGACATTAAAAAATTCAACTATTTTATCTACTTATTAATAGTATTTGTTTACTTATTATTTTCATTTATTTATTTTAATCATCTTCTTTTTCATAAAAACATTAATTCTATGATTTTTCGAGTTTGTCCCACTCTTAAGACTACAGTTAAATGATACCTATTGCAATGACATCTCTCAGTATTTCGATGTGGAATAATCAAGGTCTAAACTCCTCTGCTTTTGGCCTCAAGAGCAGAAACCCAGAATTCCTTGAACAAGTAAAAGAACTGGATATCATGATTTTATTGTAAACATGGTGTAAAGGAGACACAATCACGAGCTGCCCCTCCGGCTACAAAGAACTAGCAGTACCCTCAATGAAACTACCCAAAATCACCCAAGGCTGGGACTCAGGGGGAATTCTAATCTGGTACAAATCAAATCTAATAAAATCTATAGAACCAATCTAAAAAGGAGATTTTCATATTTGGCTAAAAATTTAAGAAAAAGCACTATTTACAAAAATTATTTTCCTATGTGCCCAGTTTATCCCTCCTGCAGAATCTCCCTATTTCAAAGAGCAGGAGATCAGCCATTTCCAGGCCCAGGGGAATGTGCTGATCATCAGATATCTGAACTCCAGGACCGGAGAAGAACCAAACTCTGTAAACATCCATGGTGACAAACACATTCTTGGCCATAATCACCTAAACTTTCCCATTTTCTCCCACAGAAACAACTATGACAAATCAGTGAAAAAAAATGGGAAACAACTCCAGCAGATCTGTGGAGGACCGGGTCTGTACATCGTCAGTCTCTATCGAGGACTGGGTCTGTACATCGTCAATGGTAGGTTCAGAGGGGACTCCAATGGGAGATACACCTACAGCTCACCTCTTGGCAACAGCACTGTTGACTACGCAATTACAAATATAGATGCATTCTCTTTCAGAGCCTTCACAGTCAAGCCACTAACCCCTCTGTCAGATCACAGATACAGATCCATTCTCTTTCAGAACCTTCACAGTCTGGCCACAAATCCCTCTGTCTGATCACAGATACAGATCCATTCTCTTTCATAACCTTCACAGTCCGGCTCCTTACACTCTGTCAGATCACAGAGACAGATCCATTCTCTTTTAGAACCTTCACAGTCCGGCCACTAACCCCTCTGACAGATCACAGATGTAGATCCATTCTCTTTCAGAAACTTCACAGTCCGGCTCCTAACCCCTCTGTCAGATCACAGATACAGATCCATTCTCTTTCAGAACCTTCACAGTCCAGCCACTAACCCCTCTGTCAGATCACAGATGCAGATCCATTCTCTTTCAGAACCTTCACAGTCCAGCCACTAATCCCTCTGTCTGATCACAGATACAGATCCATTCTCTTTCAAATCCTTCACAGTCTGGCTCCCAACCCCTCTGTCAGATCACAGATACAGATCCATTCTCTTTTAGAACCTTCAGAGTCCGGCCACTGACCCCTCTGACAGATCACAGATGTAGATCCATTCTCTTTCAGAACCTTCACAGTCTGGCCCCTAACTCCTCTGTCAGATCACAGATGCAGATCCATTCTCTTTCAGAGCCTTCACAGTCCGTCCACTAACTCCTCTGTCAGATCACAGCTACAGATCCATTCTCTTTCAGAACCTTCACAGTCCGGCTCCTAACTGCTTTGTCAGATCATAGATACAGATCCATTCTCTTTCAGAACCTTCACAGTCCGTCCACTAACTCCTCTGTCAGATCACAGCTACAGATCCATTCTCTTTCAGAGCCTTCACAGTCCGTCCACTAACCCCCCTGTCAGATCACAGATACAGATCCATTCTCTTTCAGAACCTTCACAGTCTGTCCACTAATCCCTCTGTCTGATCACAGATACAGATCCATTCTCTTTCAGAACCTTCACAGTCTGGCCACTAACCCCTCAGTCAGATCACAGATACAGATCCATTCTCTTTCAGAACCTTCAAAGTCCGGCCACTAACCCCCCTGTCAGATCACAGATACAGATCCATTCTCTTTCAGAACCTTCACAGTGTGGCTCCTAACCCCTCTGTCAGATCACAGATACAGATCCATTCTCTTTCAGAACCTTCACAGTCTGGCCACTAACCCCTCAGTCAGATCACAGATGCAGATCCATTCTCTTTCAAGGCCTTCACAGTCTGTCCACAAATCCCTCTGTCTGATCACAGATACAGATCCATTTTCTTTCAGAACCTTCACAGTCTGGCCACTAACCCCTCTGTCAGATCACAGATACAGATCCACTCTCTTTCAGAACCTTCACAGTCCGTCAACTAACTCCTCTGTCAGATCACAGATACAGATCCATTCTCTTTCAGAACCTTCACAGTCCAGCCACTAACGCCTCTGTCTGATCAAAGAGACAGATCCATTCTCTTTCAGAGCCTTCACAGTCCGGCCACTAACCCCTCGGTCAGATCACAGATACAGATCCATTCTCTTTCAGAACCTTCAAGGTCCAGCCACTAACCCCTCTGTCAGATCACAGATACAGATCCATTCTCTTTCAGAACCTTCACAGTCCAGCCACTAACCCCTCAGTCAGATCACAGATACAGATCCATTCTCTTTCAGAACCTTCAAGGTCCAGCCACTAACCCCTCTGTCAGATCACAGATACAGATCCATTCTCTTTTAGAACCTTCACAGTCCGGCCACTGTCCCCTCTGACAGATCACAGATGTAGATCCATTCTCTTTAAGAACCTTCACAGTCTGGCCCCTAACTCCTCTGTCAGATCACAGATGCAGATCCATTCTCTTTCAGAGCCTTCACAGTCCGTCCACTAACTCCTCTGTCAGATCACAGCTACAGATCCATTCTCTTTCAGAACTTTCACAGTCCGGCTCCTAACTCCTTTGTCAGATCATAGATACAGATCCATTCTCTTTCAGAACCTTCACAGTCCGTCCACTAACTCCTCGGTCAGATCACAGCTACAGATCCATTCTCTTTCAGAACCTTCACAGTCCAGCCACTAACCCCTCTGTCAGATCACAGATGCAGATCCATTCTCTTTCAGAGCCTTCACAGTCTGTCCACTAATCCCTCTGTCTGATCACAGATACAGATCCATTCTCTTTCAGAACCTTCACAGTCTGGCCACTAACCCCTCAGTCAGATCACAGATACAGATCCATTCTCTTTCAGAACCTTCAAAGTCCGGCCACTAACCCCCCTGTCAGATCACAGATACAGATCCATTCTCTTTCAGAACCTTCACAGTCTGGCTCCTAACCCCTCTGTCAGATCACAGATACAGATCCATTCTCTTTCAGAACCTTCACAGTCTGGCCACTAACCCCTCTGTCAGATCACAGATGCAGATCCATTCTCTTTCAGAGCCTTCACAGTCTGTCCACTAATCCCTCTGTCTGATCACAGATACAGATCCATTTTCTTTCAGAACCTTCACAGTCTGGCCACTAACCCCTCTGTCAAATCACAGATACAGATCCATTCTCTTTCAGAACCTTCACAGTCCGTCAACTAACTCCTCTGTCAGATCACAGATACAGATCCATTCTCTTTCAGAACCTTCACAGTCCAGCCACTAACGCCTCTGTCTGATCAAAGAGACAGATCCATTCTCTTTCAGAGCCTTCACAGTCCGGCCACTAACCCCTCGGTCAGATCACAGATACAGATCCATTCTCTTTCAGAACCTTCAAGGTCCAGCCACTAACCCCTCTGTCAGATCACAGATACAGATCCATTCTCTTTCAGAACCTTCACAGTCCAGCCACTAACCCCTCAGTCAGATCACAGATACAGATCCATTCTCTTTCAGAACCTTCAAGGTCCAGCCACTAACCCCTCTGTCAGATCACAGATACAGATCCATTCTCTTTCAGAACCTTCACAGTCCGGCTCCTAACCCCTCTGCCAGATCACAGATACAGATCCATTCTCTTTCAGAACTTTTGCAGTCCAGCCACTAACCCCTCTGTCAGATCACAGATGAAAATCCATCTCTTTCAGAGCCTTCACAGTCTTTCCACTAATCCCTCTGTCTGATCACAGATACAGATCCATTCTCTTTCAGAACCTTCACAGTCTGGCCACTAACCCCTCTGTCAGATCACAGATGCAGATCCATTCTCTTTCAGATCCTTCACAGTCCGGCTCCCAACCCCTCTGTCAGATCACAGATACAGATCCATTCTCTTTTAGCACCTTCACAGTCTGGCCAATAACCCCTCTGTCAGATCACAGATGCAGATCCATTCTCTTTCAGATCCTTCACAGTCCGGCTCCCAACCCCTCTGTCAGATCACAGATACAGATCCATTCTCTTTTAGCCGCTCCCCAGACTGGCCCGTAACCCCTCCGTCAGATAACAGACACAGCTCCCTTCCCTTTCAGAGCCTTCACAGTCCGTCCACTAACTCCTCTGTCAGATCACAGCTACAGATCCATTCTTTTTCAGAACCTTCACAGTCCAGCCACTAACCCCTCAGTCAGATCACAGATGCAGATCCATTCTCTTTCAGAGCCTTCACAGTCTGTCCACTAATCCTTCTGTCAGATCACAGCTACAGATCCATTCTCTTTCAGAACTTTCACAGTCCGGCTCCTCACTCCTTTGTCAGATCATAGATACAGATCCATTCTCTTTCAGAACCTTCACAGTCCGTCCACTAACTCCTCTGTCAGATCACAGCTACAGATCCATTCTCTTTCAGAACCTTCACAGTCCAGTCACTAACCCCTCTGTCAGATCACAGATGCAGATCCATTCTCTTTCAGAACCTTCACAGTCTGGCTCCTAACTCCTCTGTCAGATCACAGATACAGATCCATTTTCTTTCAGAGCCTTCACAGTCTGGCTCCTAACTCTTCTGTCAGATCACAGCTACAGATCCATTCTCTTTCAGAACCTTCACAGTCCAGCCACTAACCCCTCTGTCAGATCACAGATGCAGATCCATTCTCTTTCAGAGCCTTCACAGTCTGTCCACTAATCCCTCTGTCTGATCACAGATACAGATCTATTCTCTTTCAGAACCTTCACAGTCTGGCCACTAACCCGTCAGTCAGATCACAGATATAGATCCATTCTCTTTTAGAACCTTCAAAGTCTGTCCACTAACCCCCCTGTCAGATCACAGATACAGATCCATTCTCTTTCAGAACCTTCACAGTCCGGCCACTAACCTTTCTGACAGATCACAGATGCAGATCCATTCTCTTTCAGAACCTTCACAGTCCGGCCACTAACCCCTCTGTCTGATCACAGATACAGATCCATTCTCTTTCAGAACCTTCACAGTCTGGCTCCTAACCCCTCTGTCAGATCACAGATACAGATCCATTCTCTTTCAGAACCTTCACAGTCTGGCCACTAACCCCTCTGTCAGATCACAGATGCAGATCCATTCTCTTTCAGAGCCTTCACAGTCTGTCCACTAATCCCTCTGTCAGATCACAGATGCAGATCCATTCTCTTTCAGAGCCTTCACAGTCTGTCCACTAATCCCTCTGTCTGATCACAGATACAGATCCATTTTCTTTCAGAACCTTCACAGTCCAGCCACTAACGCCTCTGTCTGATCAAAGAGACAGATCCATTCTCTTTCAGAGCCTTCACAGTCAGGCCACTAACCCCTCGGTCAGATCACAGATACAGATCCATTCTCTTTCAGAACCTTCACGGTCCGGCCACAAATCCCTCTGTCTGATGGCAGATACAGATCCATTCTCTTTCAGAACCTTCACAGTCCGGCTCCTAATACTCTGTCAGATCACAGCTACAGATCCATTCTCTTTCAGAACCTTCACAGTCCAGCCACTAACCCCTCAGTCAGATCACAGATACAGATCCATTCTCTTTCAGAACCTTCAAGGTCCAGCCACTAACCCCTCTGTCAGATCACAGATACAGATCCATTCTCTTTCAGAACCTTCACAGTCCGGCTCCTAACCCCTCTGCCAGATCACAAATACAGATCCATTCTCTTTCAGAACTTTCGCAGTCCAGCCACTAACCCCTCTGTCAGATCACAGATGAAAATCCATCTCTTTCAGAGCCTTCACAGTCTTTCCACTAATCCCTCTGTCTGATCACAGATACAGATCCATTCTCTTTCAGAACCTTCACAGTCTGGCCACTAACCCCTCTGTCAGATCACAGATGCAGATCCATTCTCTTTCAGATCCTTCACAGTCCGGCTCCCAACCCCTCTGTCAGATCACAGATACAGATCCATTCTCTTTTAGCACCTTCACAGTCTGGCCAATAACCCCTCTGACAGATCACAGATGCAGATCCATTCTCTTTCAGAACCTTCACAGTCTGGCTCCTAACTCCTCTGTCAGATAACAGATACAGATCCATTCTCTTTCAGAGCCTTCACAGTCCGTCCACTAACTCCTCTGTCAGATCACAGCTACAGATCCATTCTCTTTCAGAACCTTCACAGTCCAGCCACTAACCCCTCAGTCAGATCACAGATGCAGATCCATTCTCTTTCAGAGCCTTCACAGTCTGTCCACTAATCATTCTGTCTGATCACAGAAAAAGATCCATTCTCTTTCAGAACCTTCACAGTCCAGCCACTAACCCCTCAGTCAGATCACAGATGCAGATCCATTCTCTTTCAGAGCCTTCACAGTCTGTCCACTAATCCTTCTGTCTGATCACAGAAAAAGATCCATTCTCTTTCAGAACCTTCACAGTCTGGCCACTAACCCCTCTGTCTGATCACAGATACAGATCCATTCTCTTTCAGAACCTTCACAGTCTGGCTCCTAACTCCTCTGTCAGACCACAGATACAGATCCATTCTCTTTCAGAACCTTCACAGTGCAGCCACTAACCCCTCTGTCTGATCACAGATACAGATCCATTCTCTTTCAGAACCTTCACAGTCCGGCCACTAACCCCTCTGTCAGATCAAAGATACAGATCCATTCTCTTTCAGAACTTTCACAGTCCGGCTCCTAACTCCTTTGTCAGATCATAGATACAGATCCATTCTCTTTCAGAACCTTCACAGTCCGTCCACTAACTCCTCGGTCAGATCACAGCTACAGATCCATTCTCTTTCAGAACCTTCACAGTCCAGCCACTAACCCCTCTGTCAGATCACAGATGCAGATCCATTCTCTTTCAGAGCCTTCACAGTCTGTCCACTAATCCCTCTGTCTGATCACAGATACAGATCCATTCTCTTTCAGAACCTTCACAGTCTGGCCACTAACCCCTCAGTCAGATCACAGATACAGATCCATTCTCTTTCAGAACCTTCAAAGTCCGGCCACTAACCCCCCTGTCAGATCACAGATACAGATCCATTCTCTTTCAGAACCTTCACAGTCTGGCTCCTAACCCCTCTGTCAGATCACAGATACAGATCCATTCTCTTTCAGAACCTTCACAGTCTGGCCACTAACCCCTCTGTCAGATCACAGATGCAGATCCATTCTCTTTCAGAGCCTTCACAGTCTGTCCACTAATCCCTCTGTCTGATCACAGATACAGATCCATTTTCTTTCAGAACCTTCACAGTCTGGCCACTAACCCCTCTGTCAAATCACAGATACAGATCCATTCTCTTTCAGAACCTTCACAGTCCGTCAACTAACTCCTCTGTCAGATCACAGATACAGATCCATTCTCTTTCAGAACCTTCACAGTCCAGCCACTAACGCCTCTGTCTGATCAAAGAGACAGATCCATTCTCTTTCAGAGCCTTCACAGTCCGGCCACTAACCCCTCGGTCAGATCACAGATACAGATCCATTCTCTTTCAGAACCTTCAAGGTCCAGCCACTAACCCCTCTGTCAGATCACAGATACAGATCCATTCTCTTTCAGAACCTTCACAGTCCAGCCACTAACCCCTCAGTCAGATCACAGATACAGATCCATTCTCTTTCAGAACCTTCAAGGTCCAGCCACTAACCCCTCTGTCAGATCACAGATACAGATCCATTCTCTTTTAGAACCTTCACAGTCCGGCCACTGTCCCCTCTGACAGATCACAGATGTAGATCCATTCTCTTTAAGAACCTTCACAGTCTGGCCCCTAACTCCTCTGTCAGATCACAGATGCAGATCCATTCTCTTTCAGAGCCTTCACAGTCCGTCCACTAACTCCTCTGTCAGATCACAGCTACAGATCCATTCTCTTTCAGAACTTTCACAGTCCGGCTCCTAACTCCTTTGTCAGATCATAGATACAGATCCATTCTCTTTCAGAACCTTCACAGTCCGTCCACTAACTCCTCGGTCAGATCACAGCTACAGATCCATTCTCTTTCAGAACCTTCACAGTCCAGCCACTAACCCCTCTGTCAGATCACAGATGCAGATCCATTCTCTTTCAGAGCCTTCACAGTCTGTCCACTAATCCCTCTGTCTGATCACAGATACAGATCCATTCTCTTTCAGAACCTTCACAGTCTGGCCACTAACCCCTCAGTCAGATCACAGATACAGATCCATTCTCTTTCAGAACCTTCAAAGTCCGGCCACTAACCCCCCTGTCAGATCACAGATACAGATCCATTCTCTTTCAGAACCTTCACAGTCTGGCTCCTAACCCCTCTGTCAGATCACAGATACAGATCCATTCTCTTTCAGAACCTTCACAGTCTGGCCACTAACCCCTCTGTCAGATCACAGATGCAGATCCATTCTCTTTCAGAGCCTTCACAGTCTGTCCACTAATCCCTCTGTCTGATCACAGATACAGATCCATTTTCTTTCAGAACCTTCACAGTCTGGCCACTAACCCCTCTGTCAAATCACAGATACAGATCCATTCTCTTTCAGAACCTTCACAGTCCGTCAACTAACTCCTCTGTCAGATCACAGATACAGATCCATTCTCTTTCAGAACCTTCACAGTCCAGCCACTAACGCCTCTGTCTGATCAAAGAGACAGATCCATTCTCTTTCAGAGCCTTCACAGTCCGGCCACTAACCCCTCGGTCAGATCACAGATACAGATCCATTCTCTTTCAGAACCTTCAAGGTCCAGCCACTAACCCCTCTGTCAGATCACAGATACAGATCCATTCTCTTTCAGAACCTTCACAGTCCAGCCACTAACCCCTCAGTCAGATCACAGATACAGATCCATTCTCTTTCAGAACCTTCAAGGTCCAGCCACTAACCCCTCTGTCAGATCACAGATACAGATCCATTCTCTTTCAGAACCTTCACAGTCCAGCTCCTAACCCCTCTGCCAGATCACAGATACAGATCCATTCTCTTTCAGAACTTTCGCAGTCCAGCCACTAACCCCTCTGTCAGATCACAGATGAAAATCCATCTCTTTCAGAGCCTTCACAGTCTTTCCACTAATCCCTCTGTCTGATCACAGATACAGATCCATTCTCTTTCAGAACCTTCACAGTCTGGCCACTAACCCCTCTGTCAGATCACAGATGCAGATCCATTCTCTTTCAGATCCTCCCCAGTCCGGCTCCCACCCCCTCTGTCAGATCACAGATACAGATCCATTCTTTTTTAGCACCTTCACAGTCTGGCCAATAACCCCTCTGTCAGATCACAGATGCAGATCCATTCTCTTTCAGATCCTTCACAGTCCGGCTCCCAACCCCTCTGTCAGATCACAGATACAGATCCATTCTCTTTTAGCAGCTTCACAGTCTGGCCAATAACTCCTCTGTCAGATAACAGATACAGATCCATTCTCTTTCAGAGCCTTCACAGTCCGTCCACTAACTCCTCTGTCAGATCACAGCTACAGATCCATTCTTTTTCAGAACCTTCACAGTCCAGCCACTAACCCCTCAGTCAGATCACAGATGCAGATCCATTCTCTTTCAGAGCCTTCACAGTCTGTCCACTAATCCTTCTGTCAGATCACAGCTACAGATCCATTCTCTTTCAGAACTTTCACAGTCCGGCTCCTCACTCCTTTGTCAGATCATAGATACAGATCCATTCTCTTTCAGAACCTTCACAGTCCGTCCACTAACTCCTCTGTCAGATCACAGCTACAGATCCATTCTCTTTCAGAACCTTCACAGTCCAGCCACTAACCCCTCTGTCAGATCACAGATGCAGATCCATTCTCTTTCAGAACTTTCACAGTCCGGCTCCTAACTCCTTTGTCAGATCATAGATACAGATCCATTCTCTTTCAGAACCTTCACAGTCCGTCCACTAACTCCTCTGTCAGATCACAGCTACAGATCCATTCTCTTTCAGAACCTTCACAGTCCGTCCACTAACTCCTCTGTCAGATCACAGATGCAGATCCATTCTCTTTCAGAGCCTTCACAGTCTGTCCACTGATCCCTCTGTCTGATCACAGATACAGATCCATTCTCTTTCAGAACCTTCACAGTCTGGCCACTAACCCCTCAGTCAGATCACAGATACAGATCCATTCTCTTTCAGAACCTTCAAAGTCCGGCCACTAACCCCCCTGTCAGATCACAGATACAGATCCATTCTCTTTCAGAACCTTCACAGTCCGGCCACTAACCTTTCTGACAGATCACAGATGCAGATCCATTCTCTTTCAGAACCTTCACAGTCCGGCCAGTAACCCCTCTGTCTGATCACAGATACAGATCCATTCTCTTTCAGAACCTTCACAGTGTGGCTCCTAACCCCTCTGTCAGATCACAGATACAGATCCATTCTCTTTCAGAACCTTCACAGTCTGGCCACTAACCCCTCTGTCAGATCACAGATGCAGATCCATTCTCTTTCAGAGCCTTCACAGTCTGTCCACTAATCCCTCTGTCAGATCACAGATGCAGATCCATTCTCTTTCAGAGCCTTCACAGTCTGTCCACTAATCCCTCTGTCTGATCACAGATACAGATCCATTTTCTTTCAGAACCTTCACAGTCCAGCCACTAACGCCTCTGTCTGATCAAAGAGACAGATCCATTCTCTTTCAGAGCCTTCACAGTCAGGCCACTAACCCCTCGGTCAGATCACAGATACAGATCCATTCTCTTTCAGAACCTTCACGGTCCGGCCACAAATCCCTCTGTCTGATGGCAGATACAGATCCATTCTCTTTCAGAACCTTCACAGTCCGGCTCCTAATACTCTGTCAGATCACAGCTACAGATCCATTCTCTTTCAGAACCTTCACAGTCCAGCCACTAACCCCTCAGTCAGATCACAGATACAGATCCATTCTCTTTCAGAACCTTCAAGGTCCAGCCACTAACCCCTCTGTCAGATCACAGATACAGATCCATTCTCTTTCAGAACCTTCACAGTCCGGCTCCTAACCCCTCTGCCAGATCACAGATACAGATCCATTCTCTTTCAGAACTTTCACAGTCTAGCCACTAACCCCTCTGTCAGATCACAGATGAAAATCAATCTCTTTCAGAGCCTTCACAGTCTTTCCACTAATCCCTCTGTCTGATCACAGATACAGATCCATTCTCTTTCAGAACCTTCACAGTCTGGCCACTAACCCCTCTGTCAGATCACAGATACAGATCCATTCTCTTTCAGATCCTTCACAGTCCGGCTCCCAACCCCTCTGTCAGATCACAGATACAGATCCATTCTCTTTTAGCACCTTCACAGTCTGGCCAATAACCCCTCTGACAGATCACAGATGCAGATCCATTCTCTTTCAGAACCTTCACAGTCTGGCTCCTAACTCCTCTGTCAGATCACAGATACAGATCCATTCTCTTTCAGAGCCTTCACAGTCCGTCCACTAACTCCTCTGTCAGATCACAGCTACAGATCCATTCTCTTTCAGAACCTTCACAGTCCAGCCACTAACCCCTCTGTCAGATCACAGATGCAGATCCATTCTCTTTCAGAGCCTTCACAGTCTGTCCACTAATCCTTCTGTCTGATCACAGAAAAAGATCCATTCTCTTTCAGAACCTTCACAGTCCAGCCACTAACCCCTCAGTCAGATCACAGATGCAGATCCATTCTCTTTCAGAGCCTTCACAGTCTGTCCACTAATCCTTCTGTCTGATCACAGAAAAAGATCCATTCTCTTTCAGAACCTTCACAGTCTGGCCACGAACCCCTCTGTCAGATCACAGATACAGATCCATTCTCTTTCAGAACCTTCACAGTCTGGCTCCTAACTCCTCTGTCAGATCACAGATACAGATCCATTCTCTTTTAGAACCTTCACAGTCCGGCCACTAACCCCTCTGTCAGATCACAGATACAGATCCATTCTCTTTCAGAACCTTCACAGTCCGGCCACTAACCCCTCTGTCAGATCAAAGATACAGATCCATTCTCTTTCAGAATCTTCACAGTCTGGCTCCAAACTCCTCCGTCAGATCACAGATACAGATCCATTCTCTTTCAGAACCTTCACAGTCTGGCTCCTAACTCCTCTGTCAGATCACAGATACAGATCCATTCTCTTTCAGAACCTTCACAGTCTGGCCACTAACCTCTCTGACAGATCACAGATGCAGATCCATTCTTTTTTAGAACCTTCACAGTCTTACCACCAACCCCTCTGTCAGATCACAGATACAGATCCATTCTTTTTCAGAACCTTCACAGTTCGCCCACAATCCCCTCTGTCAGATCACAGCCAAATTACTGTGTATCTTAAACGGGCAGAAACTAACCACACAGCCACACAGCCCAGTAAGCTGTACAACATTCACAAACCCTACAGATGGGCCCAAAACAGCACAGAACTATACCAGAAGGCAGTTAAACACGAAGAAATACAGTCACTCTTAGATACCTTTCTGGTTACCATATACCCTCACAATAAATACGGAACAGACCTGGCAGTCAGGAATATCAATGACATTTTTAAAACATTGGCCATCATCTCAAATCTGACACCATCCGAACGTCAATCAAAAATAAAAAACTTTAATCAAGAAAAATGACTGCAAAACCATGAGAACAAAACTAAGATCGCTATCCAATCAGAAGCACAGACAACCAGATGACCAGGATCTGCGCCGTAGTTATTTTGAGACCTTAAAAGAATACAAGCACACACACTCAGAACCAAGAAAGAACAGCATATCCGCCACCTACTCTGTGTAATGGAGGAGTCCCTAAAATGTAATAAATTCTGGGATCATTGGAAGTTCCTCACCAAACCGCAACATGAGGAATTGGCCATTCAAAACGGAGATACCTGGAAAAATCATTACGAGAACCTTTATGGAAAAATTACTGAAAATAAAGAACAAAAATTAATCTGCGAAAAATTGACTAAACTTGAATTCGCAATTAAAAACAACCAAAACCCACTGGACTCCCCCATGACAGAACAAGAGCTGACAGAGCACCTGCAGAAACTGCAGCCCAAAAAAGCCTGTGGGCCAGACGGGATCTTAAATGAGATGCTCACACACACGGATGATAAATTTAAGATGGCAATTATGAAACTGTTCAATCTGGTTCTGAGTGTCGGCTACTTTCCTGAAATCTGGAATCAAGGACTCGTTACCCCCATTTTCCAAAGTGGAGACAAATTTGACCCCAACAATTATCGAGGTATTTGTGTGAACAGTAATCTGGGGAAGGTTTTATGTAGTATAATGAATACAAGAATTTTTAACTTCCTTAACAAACACATTGGGCTCTAAATTCGTAGACCAGGCGCAGGCGCAGCGAATGGGGGATGCCCCGTGCCAACGGGGTGTGTCCAGGCGTATGTTGCAAAAAAGTCCTCTGTCCCGCCTCTGTCCCTCCTTCCAGCGCAAGTTAGCAAAGAAAACGTGTTTGGGTATAACACAGCCGAGTCAAATATTGTTCATTGGCAAGAGAAACGATGGACAGCGTGTTCCAATTATTACAGCCTGTTGCTGCTTAAAATTTTTGCATTAACATGCATGGACAACCCCAGATAGCGAGCTCCTCTGCTCCAGATCAGCCCCGGCTCTGAGCCGGATCAGCTGGAGTCGGCACAGAGCCGGGGCAGATTCGAAGCGGAGGTGCTTGCCATCCGGGACAATGCAAGATACGTTACACATTTATTTTCAATATGTGATCTTAACTCAGTACGAGATCATAGCAATCAGGCTGTATTCCTTTCCTCCACTGAAGATGATAAAACCTAAGTGACTATAATAGTAGCCTAGTTTTAAGCCGCTTGCACACTGGATGTGAAACGAATTTTTCGCTCGACAGATTGCGTTGAAAGCAGTGTCTTGTGTCCGAAAGTCTGACAGGGTTTTAATATATCTCCGTGTCCGACAGTCTATTATTGTTTCTAATTTCTTCAAATCTGCTGACTCTTTTAGATATTAAAGGTGAATGTTTTGATAAGAGGGCTCAGTTCTTCAAGATGAGTACCGAGAATTTCAGTCAATGTTTCTGTTTAAGCTCTGCTCAATAAAGTCAGTCGACATTGGCGCGAGACAATGTACAATGCCTCCGTGTGTGACAACCAAAAATAAAGAGGACGATTATAACAGGTTGATAACGAAATAAAGAATAAAAATAAACATTTTAACAACAGAACATCCAATGAACACTGCGATTTATTTATTTGGGGGTCATCTTTTTTGGATGTTCTGTTGGTTGGTGATGTATATGTATTTTTATTCTTTATTTTGTTATAAATCTGTTCTCATATCAATACTTTTATTTTTTGCTGGGTGCCGCACATGGAGTATTTTGCATTTCACGTCAAACAGTCTTGATCCTGCATGCGATAATTTCTTCACACTGTCAATGGTCATGGAATTGATTTGATCTCTGATTGCAAGCACTATTTTATCTCTGCTGTGGAAATAAACCGTGAATCTGTTCGATCCATCATTTTTCAAAAGAAAGACCGAATAAAGACTGTTGTCTATCTTCAACGGAAGAAAACAGACGAATAGGCTAAGAAGACCAAGAAAAGTCGATAGCTATCAATTTGCATTCTGTGAAGGTCGAACACAAACATGGCCAAGTTTGCACGTCTAACAATTCCTGGAATACTGGGAAAAATTAGAACTTTTATGACTTTCGGACACGGAGCTACATTAAAACCCTGTCCGACTATTTCGTCTTAGCATTGACTTTGACTGCAATCAGTCATGCGAAAAATTTGTTTCGTATCCAGTGTGCGATCGGCTTTACTGAGCATAGAACGCAAGCATTCAGTATATATAAGTTCTATATGGGCAGTTTGGTGGGCTGAGAAAGATGTGAAGGGGTTAGTTTCGGCTGCGTTGATTAACCCAGGTCAAGTTTCCATTAAAGGGGCCAACCGCCTTTAATCTGACATCAGGACAGTCGATATAGATAGTATAATTTATGCTCTTATTCAGATAGTGACATTAAATTGTGCTTCCTGTCATTATTTATTGCATTGAAATGTGCCTGACATTCTGAAAACCTGCCTGTGAGATTTCGGTGACGTGTGCGCACTGTGCGCCGGTCAGCCAAATTATCATTGCACGGAAATTAAACCAGGTTGGAGCTGGTGAGCTTTCTACGAAATTCTAACTGCGTCTTGATGAATATGTGACACCTCCCCCTACTACGCCGCCACACCCATCTCGGCGCACATTCCTCTACCAAAGGCTGCGCACGGTGTTGCACCTCACGAAATTACCACTGCCTGGGTTGCGCCGAACGAAATTACCACTGCGTGGGCTGCGCCACGCTACGCCACCTGCGCTGCGCCAAGAAATTAGAGCCCAATGTCTTGAGTAAAAGTCAAATTGGATTTTTACCAAAACAGTGCACAACCGATCATATCTACACCCTACACACCCTAATAAATAAACATGTCCACCAAAACAACAAGAAAATATTTGCCTGCTTTATTGACTTCCATAAAGCTTTCAATTCAATCTGGCATGATGGATTATTATATTAACCCCTTTCTGCAGATGTCGACACTTGCGTCTATAGATATACAAATTTAAGCACTTAGTTACAGTACTCGACCACGAGATGGCACCCCCGGATCAGTTATTGGATATTGACAAGCAAGCAGAGCTGAAACGTGATTTAGAGTATGGAGAAGTTCCCTCCAATCCCTGTTTTTCAGGAGTTGCATGAATTAAACTCCTCAGCTAAGCCTGATGTGCACACTGGTCAATATCCTTGCCCATAGTATCGATCCAGTGGTTATAAAAAATTATCACTTGAGACAGAAAAAAACTTAGTACTCTGTAGCAACCATTTTAGCCAGCAGGATTCCAATTAGTGGTTAAAAAAATACGTTTTTTGAAGCAAAAAATCAACATAGTATTGATTCTCTCACATTCTACTGTCAATACACACATTCTACAGTCATCACACACAATATATGCGTAGTTCCCTCCCATGGATTAACGCGTATATTCCTCCATTGACAAATTCAGCGCTCCCTTCTATCCACCCAAGTACTGGTGTCGATAGCCAGTCACTCAATTATATACTCAGATTCATCTGCCTAACTCTACAGTTATAGTTCACGCCCTCGTGAAGCTTCCCCGGTAACGATGTATTGATCGACTCGTTTCTTATCCAATTCCCAAGTGTTTAAACTTTCCTCGATTTGAATAGGATACAAAGCTAAGCGTGAAAGTAAGGTCAGTTGTGTTCTTCGAATGTTGGCCACGGTTGCCAGATCTGGCTTCTGCACAAAGGGGTTAACTCCCAGAAAGTGGTGTAGGGGTAAAACATATGATATCATAAAATTAATGTATACAGGGAATAAATGTGCGATTAAAATTGGACACAAACAAACAAAATTCTTCACTCAGGGGCGTGGAGTGAGACAGGGCTGCAGTCTGAGCCCAACACTGTTTAACATTTATATTAATGAATTGGCCAAATCTCTGGAACAATCAGCTGCCCCTGGCCTCACTCTACAGGACAGGGAATCACATCTCTGTTATACGCAGATGACCTGGTCCTGCTGTCCCCACCACACAGGGGCTGCAGCAGCACCTAGACTTGCTGGATCAGTTCTGCAAGACCTGGGCCCTTGCAGTAAATATGAAAAAGACAAAAATCATGATTTTCCAGAAAAGATCCAGATCTCAGGAAACCAGATACAACTTCACACTAGGGAACACAAACATTGAAAACACAAAAAACTACACATACCTCGGATTAAAGTTAAGCTCAACAGGGAGCTTCAACCTGGCTGTGAATGAACTGAAAGAGAAAGCACGTCCGGCTTTCTACGCCATCAAGAAACAACTTAAACTAGATTTACCAATCAGGATCTGGCTGAAAAAAATTAAAATCCATAATTGAACCTATTGCACTGTCTGGCAGTGAAGTGTGGGGTCTACTAACAAAGCAAGATTTTGCTCATTGGGACAAACATCGGACTGAAACCCTGCATGCAGAGTTCTGCGGAGGAAAACACCGCACACTGCATGCAGGGCAGAACTAGGCCAATATCCTCTACTCATCAATATACAATTAAGAGCCAGCGAGTACTGGAAACACCTAAAAAACAGCGACCCCCACTCCTATCATTATGAAGCCCTGAGATGCCAAGAGCTGAGCCCAGAGAAGAGTCCCCTCACACAGCTGGTCCTGATGCTCAGTTCACCAACACTAACCCCCACTAACCCCATCCAGCCTCAGGACAGCATCAACACCAACTCAATTCCACCAAACCAAATTATAACACAACATAAACAAAATTATATCACCTATTGGGAAAATCAAACAAAACTTCAAAGCAAATTAACGTGTTATTTGGCCCCAAAAAGAGACTATACTGTGGCAGACTTCCTGACCACAGTGAAAAATAACAAACACAGGAAAATACTGACGATGTACAGACTCAGTGACCACAGCCTGGCGATAGAGACGGGTCGACGCAGGCAGGCTTGGCTGCCCAGGGAGGAGAGGCTGTGCTCTCACTGCGACCGAGAGCAAGTAGAGACAGAGCTGCACTTCCTCCTCAAATGCGACAAATACGTACAAATTAGAAAATATTTCTTCCCAAAATTCACTGGACTGATACCAAATTTCCCCAACCTACCTGACTCCCACAAAATGAAAATTCTTCTGGCAGAAGAACGATGCTGCCAAACCCTGGCAGCACAATATGTAGCCACCTGCCTCAGCCGGAGGGACAGTACCAGCCCTTTATAACCAAAAATTTACACTCCTGAAAGTTGTTAATTTCTCTCCATTTTTTTATCTTTATTTAGATCATTCCAAATATTGTAATTATATCCCCGAACGCTGAATGGCGTTCCGGGGGATATTATGTTTTTGGTCCGGCCGCCACCGCCACCGTACTACGTGTTCACGTAATAACATCAGTAATATTTCAATTACAAATTCCAAATTTTGCACCTAAGTACGTATCATAAAGAGGAAGAGCTGATTTGATGTTGGACAATTTACCTTGTCTAGATTGGCCACCAGGGGCCAAAAACTGATTTAAGTGTTAACGGGATAACTGCAGTAATATTTCAATTAGAAATTCCAAGTTTTGCATATAAGTAAGTATCATTAAGAGGAAGAACTGACTCGATTTTGGACAATTTACAATTTCTAGATTGGCCACCAGGGGCCAAAAACTGATTTACATGTTAATGCGATAACTGCAGTAATGTTTCAATTAGAAATTCCAAGTTTTACATATAAGTAACTATCATAAAGAGGAACAACTGATTCCATTTTAGACAATTTACAATTTCTAGATTGGCCACCAGGGGCCAAAAACTGAAAAAATAACTGTTTTTATCATATCTCTGGAAATATTTGTGCGATTGCCCTCAAATCAAGTGCAAATGAAAGTCATGACCGGAGGATGTCATACCTGCAAACTCATGAGGGTTAAAAAAGGTGACAAACTAATCGTGGACCCCCCCCCCCAATATTTTATTTATTAAATTATTCATTTTTATTTTTGCAATTTTGAGTTAGATTGGTAGTACAAGAGATCACAATATACATCTGAATCATAAAATCCACTGAACCGGCTGGAAAGAAAGTCATTTTTTAGACCTTTTGGCCTGAACAAGCCGTTCAAGGGCACGTTTGCACCGTTTTGCCATGTGCCTCTTTCGGGCCATCCTCTCCAGAGGCTTTTTTTAACAGCCGACCAATGAAAGACGAGAATGAAGTTCATCTTGAGAAAAAAAAAAGGCAACCTATAGATCAATTCGACACAAATGGTAATGTTCGTTGCTAGTGCTGGTGAAATGAAGCGTTGAAGCCTTCCAGCCAGATGTCTTGAAGTGTGGTTCATTTCTTGATGTTTCGAATGCACTCTAGAGACTCCTATTGGTCAATAAAACCACATACGAGTTGTGCTTCGTAGGAAATGGTAGTCAAGCATAAGCCTTCATCACGAAAGTGGCAGAATCAATAAATGCAAAACAAAATGAAGTATTTTGACCACATGTTATGTCACAACGAAACTGAAAGATACTTTCGGGGACAGGACAGAGGCCAGTGAATGTGCATGTGAAACAAAGAGCCTTGTATTTTTGTTCAAAAATAATGAGCGATTCCCCTAATATTAAAAATGCAAAACTATCAAATTAAGGGAATTTATTATGTATTGGAAATTATTTGAAAAGGTTTCAAAATATGATGTCACATAATAGTCGAACAATTTGGCCTAATAGCCTCACTAAGCGACCTTATTCGGTGAAATCAAATCAAAGTATTCCCGAACGGGAAACAACTTTCTCTTTCTCGCTGCCTCCATCGCACGCAATGACAAACTCGCAAACCGCACTGACAAACCTCAACTTCTGACAACCCACGAGCTGCAGAAGAGAACTGGGAGATTTTATAGTCGACTGACTGACTAACTGACGTCATTTCGCCGAGACGATACAAGCCTCGACACGGAGCTCCGTTAGGAGGTGCTTCACATCTTTGATACAGGCTCCGAAGCCTTGGTATCGACCCTAACAGCACTATTCGTTGCCATCTTCTTTGGCTTTTAACGCAAAAAACAAGGGCTAATTCGCTCATCCTTTTCATGGTAAATAACAATAACAGTTACTAGTTGACGCTGATAGAAGTTAGCCAACACCAAGAAAAAAAAAAAAAAACACTCGACGTCAGGGGCTTTTTCGTAGCCTGGTAAACCCGCCCCAGTGAATTACGAGGGGCGGGTTTACCAGGCTACTTTTTTATAGCTGACCATGAAGATAGTTAAATTCCTCCAACAGGAAAAAATGACAATCTACCGCACCCAGTTAATGACATAAAAACACAAACAGTAGTTGTCATTCTCGCCAAAAACAAGGGCTAATCACTCGCCCTTGACGTGGTAAAGAACAATATTAGTTGCTAGTTGACGCTGATAAAAGTTGAGTTACCGTTTTTGACATGATAGCCTGCTTGTGGCTCAAATTTTTTTGGGCTCAAAACAGCGAATTTCGCCGAAATGTGACTAGTTTGCAGGTATGGGATGTGTCCAACAATGACATTATACCTGTTTGGTTCAAAATTTTGACACAAGGTGGAGCTTTGACACATAAAAGTCACCATTTTTGCTATATCTTTGGAACTATTTCTCCAATTGACATAGAACTATGTGCAACTGCAAGGTCATGACCTCACGTGTCACATGATGACATCATACCTGTATGGTTCAATATTTTGCCATCAGGTGGCGCTTTGTGATGGAAAATTACCATTTTGGCCATATCTTCAGAACCATTTGACCGATTGACCTGAAATTAAGTTCAAATGAAGGTCTATTCAAGAATTGGGGAATTGGATGATTGGGAGCGTTCGGGGATATACCCCCAGCCGTCGCCTCCGACTGCATAAGCCTAGTTAGTATATGTATATAGTTTTTAGTGCTATAGTACTATTGTAACGACTGTTTCTTAAGTTACCACATTTTATGTATATGTGTACTGTTTCTTTAATGCTTTGGCAATACATGCCTATATGTCATGCCAATAAAGCGTCTGAAATTGAAATTGAATTGAGAGAGAGAGAGAGAATGAGAGAGACAGAGAGGGAGAGAGAGAGAGAGAGAGAGTGAGTGAGAGAGAGAGTGAGATTTTTTTTGACTTAAAAGAAACCTTTATTCAGGTAACAGTTTAACACAGGGCATAATCACTCAAACTGCACTCAGGCAATCCCATTCAATCACAACTTTTTCATACACTTCGTTCACGAAATGGTGTGAGCATCCGTATGTCCTCTTCAGTGGGTACTTCAGTCTTTGCGCGGCTAGCAACTCCAAGCGCCTACTCGTTGGCATACCGTAAGGACCTAGGCAAGGGCAATCTCTCCTAATCACCGTGTAAATAGAGCACTCCGTTTCCATAAAAAAACTTTTATGTTTTTAGAGTCATTGGTACAACTAACAACGGAACAACTGGGGCCTGAACGCATTCAGCCTGCCGATCTCTCTTCAGTACAGCGAGCAATGACCGTAAGTAGGAGACCGGCAGGGTTCTCATGGTGGCGCACATCATTAGAACAGGAATTAGGTGGATATAGTGGACTATAAAATACCCATACTACATTGTAGTGCCGTATACCACAATGCACTGCGGTCGCATTTTCCATAGAAGAAGAATAGAGAGCGAGATGGCTCCGCCCTGCAGAAATACATTCTCCAATGTTCCCTTAAAGCTGCTTTCACACTGGACACGAAACAAATTTTTCCCACAACAGCTTACATTCAAAGTCAATTCAAAGACTAATAAATAGCTAACTGGCTAATTATTTTCCTTGATATGATACCAAGCTTGTTAGGTAATTAGCTCACTATGTTATGCAGCCAGCGGATAGAGCCAGAGCATCTATTATAGCTAGGTGTGAAGCACATTCCAGAAAACCATCACAGGGTCCAACAGAAAGGCTGCTTTTGCACCGGATGCGTTCCGCGTATATTCGCATCTTTGCATTGACTTTGAATATAATCTGTCGTGCGAAAAATTTGTTTCGCATCCGGTGTGAAAGCAGCTTAAAGTGTCCGGTTTGTTTACATGATGCTCGGCGTGTCCGCTCACATCACAGGAATATCCAGCACATTTGCTGACGCAACCATGTTCAGAAAATTCTGGTGTAGTGTCCGAAATCTCCTTTGGTCTTTCCCTATGTAGTGCACTATAACATATACACGATGTAGGGGATAGGGAGTGAGTAAATGAGCGGACGATTTCGAACACAGCCATTACCACCAGTTTCCCAGCACAAATTTTGCAAAGAACCTCATTGATTTACTTTCAAATTCAGTCAGGTTATTGATCAGCAAACTCCAACTTTAGGCGAGATGTGATCAGAACTTTCATGACTGTAACACAGTCCAGTACGACTGCGGCTGCAGTCCTTGCTTATGACTCCGCAGAATAGATAACTTAATAGAGACTGTTGTGTTCTGGGGGCCAGGACAGCATTTATGGTTTTAACAGTTTCATGTTCAAGATTTTATAGTTCATAGTTACAGTTTTAACAGTTTCTTGTATCAGGATCAAGTATTTCATTATTCATGTTCATTGTCCATGTTTTTACTTTTCCATGTTTTTGTTTTTGCCAGGTCTGCCATGCCACTCCACCGCTTGTCTGCGTTCCGCCCCGTGCCTTCGTTGTTGCACATTTCAGAGCTCTGGTTGGCTTTAGTATTTCCCTCTTCCTTCTGTGCTGTGCTGATTCGGGGCTGTCTAAGCTTAATTGGCAATTAACTGTTTTTAAGTTACTAACATTTACTAACATTCACTGGGTGGTGTAATCCTTAGACAGGCACAATACTAATATTACTAATTTATACAGGGAGTTTATTGTCATCATTCCTGCTTTGCTATTTCAAGATCTTGCTGTGCTTTTCTGTTCTGAACATTCATGCTGCTTTCAAACTGCATACTTAATTGGTACTTAAGCTGAGCCGCTCATTCTCTTAATGAGCAAGTCTTGTCGTCCAATCTCTGTCCATGTCATGATCTTGCCCTGCCTCTTGTTTCTCCTTCTCCAGGTGTCGCCCCTCATGTCTTGATTTCTCACCCTTTATCTGGATGCGGTGGAAGTTGGCTGGCAGACAGTGTCTCAAGTTTTGTTTCAAAGTCAAGTTCTCGCTCATGTTTCCAAGCCCTTGTTCTTGTTTGCTAGTTCATGTTCCAAAGTCTTGTTTCCATAGTCATTTTGTATATAGCCTCAGCCTTGTTATTCATTTCTGTTCTTGCTCATCTCCCTGGAGTTTCCAGTGGCTTGTTCTCAGTCGTTTTCTGATCCTTAGTTCTTAGCTCTGTGTAGCTCACCTTAGTTTGTCTTTTTGCAACCCTTTGGGCCAAGTTTTTCGTTGGCCCTCGTGCCTTTTTTATTTTGTTTTCAATAAATCCTCATTTCCCTTCACCCTGCTTCTGGTGTCTAACTGATTCCCTGTCAGAGACCAAATATAAAATTAACCAAAGTGCAACAATACCTAATTTTTTTTTTTCAATGCCACTCACCATAAATAAGAACCTCTTTGGAGAACTGAAAGCCAAGCCGCACAACCCAGTCCTCCAAGATCGCGAGAGAGTGAGAGAGAGAGAGAGAGAATGTGAGAGAGAATGAGAGTGAGAGAGTGAGAGAGAGTTCTGTTAGCAGAGGGCAGGGTAGAGCGACAGGTATTATCAGGTAATAAATGAGCAGGACTTTTTGGTGACGCTGAAAGTGATGAGTTTGTGTGCCTTCAAAAGCACTGCGCTAATCCGCCCCCAGAATAGCAGCTTTGCTCAGATTCATCCCTCCCCCCTCCCTCCATCCCCCAGCGAGTCCTCTTCTCTCTCTCAGCGTCTTCATCCGTTTGGAAGATCATTTCAAATTTCTTTGGCTGCCAAGACAGAGGAAAAAGTAAATCAATGAAGTTTTATTGGATATATTCCTTGTTATTAGAGGATATAGATGCCACAAACAGCGGAGCGTTAATGCTTTGTGATAAAGTAAAGGATGACAGCACACTGCCCAGTCATGAGCAGTGAGAAAACATCACACCGTATTAAAAAGAATATTAAAGACAGATCACTCAATAAGGCGGATATTAATATTGTGAGAAAATTAGCAAGTGAAAAGATGCTGATCGCTCAGCTCAGGGACTGGTTTATGACATAATCATGCAGCAAAGGTGCCGCGAGGAAACCAGCCTGGAGAGACTGATTAAGAACAATAAACCAAGACTTAAAAATATCACAGTAAGTACATAAAAAACAAACATGGCCACTCAATAAGCTCTTCTATGGGGGTAATAAGCTCATATTAATGCAAAAGTCATGAAATACAGCAATAAAAATAAGACATTTAATATGTGTGTGTGTGTGAGGGTGCATGCTTAATAGTGTGTGTGTTTGTGAGTGCATGTTTGAGTGTGTGTGAATGAGTGTGAGTGTGTGTGTCCTGACCCCATCAGTCCTCTCTGTCACTGTGATCTCTCTCTAACACTCTGTCCTCATGAATGAAACATCAGCCTCTTAAGCTCTGCTCTGCCGACCGCCTGCCAATCACACAGAGACACCCCGCCTCATACACTGCCGTCTCACAGACACACACACACACACACGTGTGCACTCATACACACACACACTCACACACTCACACACAGACACAAACACACTTAAACACACACACTTGTATACGCACACACACGCACTCACATAAATACACACACAGACATACACAAACATATACACACACACAGACATACACAGAATTTACACACACACAAACACACACACATATGCACAAAGAAATGATTAGAGAGTTAAAAATTTCCCTCCAAACTCTGTGTCCTGCAGAAAAGTGTGAGTTCTTTTCCCGCTCAGTGATTTAAAACCCCCCTTTTTATTTTCGACGCCCCCCGCTGGCAGACAGATACATTGCATCATCCCTCATGCAGTCTCCCTGCAGGAGCCAATGACTGCACATGCCATGCGCCATTTTTCTCTGTCCTCCTCCACACACTGGGTTAATGGCCCTCTCAGGCCACCGTAGATCTCACCCGCCGCCGGCGGGGGGGGGGGGGGGGATGCAGCCAAGACCCCCAAAAGTATGCCTTCACTGCGTGTAGGTCACAGGTCGTTAGGCATAAAGTAGAGCTCGGTCGCTCAGACACATCCCGCTGACCCTCTCAGCTCACAGACTCCGACAGCGGGGGGGTGTGAGTGTGATAAATGTGGGCGTCAGCACTGATTACGCTTCCAGAAGCTCAGCCCTCGCGTGGGTTCTGTTTCTCCAGTTCTTACCCGCCCTGCCGCCCCGCTGGTCTCTGTGTGACTCGGTTGGGCAAAGCGGCGGTTCCACAGTTCGAGTGCAGGATGAGGTCAGCTCTCCGGGCGCTGATGGCGGCTGCGGAACATCTCGCTGCAGGAAGGAGGCTGGCGAGGATGCGGCTGAGAGGAGCCAGGCAGACACACAGGGACCCCGCTGAGAGCCGCACCGCATCACACACCTCGGTGTTTATTCCGTGTCGGACGAGCCTGAGTCGTGCCTTCAGCATCTCCTCATGTTTGATAAGCAGGGGGGGGGTGTGATATTGAGGTTCACACAATACATCGCCAGCTGCACATGTGACTCACAGATGATCAGACCGATCCCCCCTCTGAGTGATGTGGGGTCAAGGGTCTCGGTCAAGGGCCCAACACTGATCTTGTAGTGGCCTTACCTTTCTGAGTCCTGGTTAAATGCCTTACCTGAGGCTGTGCAAGGCTCTATTTTGTCATCTTTAAAAGTTTAACATCCTTCCCAGTTTGACCCCCATATCCTGCCCGGCTTCACGTAACTGTTCTCACCACGGGTGGAATTTCACCCATTTGCCCCCAGGGTTGAGGAGGTTTAATATTTTTCCTACACTTGGACCCACACTTTAAGTCACTCTCCACCTAACCGCTGATAAAACGAGGAGCCAAATTGTCAGTGTAGTTGCTGTAAGCACCCTTCTGAAGAAACCATGGGCAATATTTTAATTCTGTGCCCTTATTGACATCACAAGGGGATCATTTGCATGGAACAGCCCAGTGCTACAAGGTTTCAGTTTCTTTCTTTTTAATTTGACGTCTCCAATCCCTCCGAAATTTGTAATGTCCAACCAACAAGCTCTGTGCGAGCTGGCTGGTATGTGACTCATGCAGCTATTTTGGGAGATCGAGACGGTTCGTGGTTCCTCTCCAAAACACACACCTGTCAGACGCCGCTGCCGCACACTTGCAGATTGAAAGCTGGCGTGAATGAAGGTGGAGCAGCCCCTCTTCCCCCTGACTGTGTGGGAGTGAGGACAGGGTGGGGGGGGGGTGCATTGGTGCATTAATAATACCCCCTCTGCTGGTGTGAGTGACAGGTGAGTCAGGAGACAGGTGCAGTCTGAAAAGCGCTGCTTCCATTGATGAATCATACCTCTAGCACAAGGGCCGCTGAAGATCTGCCAATCAGAGAGAGAGAGAGAGAGAGAGGGGGGGGGATAACAAGAGATCAAAGTAGAGAAGGAGAAATAAAGTAATTAAATACAATTAAAAATGCTATTTCAGTGATAACAATTATTTTCTATTTATTTCACTCTGTGCATGCTGGAATGGAACAGAAAATATGGGCAAAGATCTACATATTACAAAATGGTCGTAAGGTCATTTTAAATGATTAAATAAAGTCTGCTCACTGAAGGACAACGCTCCCCCGAATTTATTCTAAAATACTAAGTCATTTTAAACCCTGCGGCTGGTCAACATCACGCCTGACATCACACTGTGTCTCCCTCCATCTTATGTTGCGCTAAGTTCCAACATAAGCCCTTCACAGGACAGTTCAGGTACCTATGGAGCACTCAGCAGGGGTCATTTCACTGACCTAGGGTCTGTTAGCCTTTTAGCCCGTTGCTTTATGTCCAATCATCTGCTTTCCGCAGCACATGTAAACAGGCTTCAACAACTGAATATCATCATTTCTACAATCAATTAACTCATAAACCAACAAGCCTTTAATTCTGTTAACCAATTCTCACATCACCGTTGAAACCAGACAACTGGTCTTACACTTCAAAATGAGGAAAATTAATGTGGACATGATTTATATTCTGATCAACACTTTCTTCAGATGTTTTCCACAAAGAGACACTCAACTCCCTGGAAATGACTCGGTAACACTTTACAACAAGGGTACATTAGTTAATGCAGTAATAAGCATTAACTACCAATTAATTAACAGTTAACTAATGCATCAGAGAGTTAAATATGTATTAGGTAACCTTAACTTACCATGATCAATGCTCTTTGACATCCTTATTATGAAGTTAAAAACAACCCTTAAGTGTCTCTTAAGTAACACCTCAAACTACCAAACTATTCAATAATGTATAAATTAATACCTTAGTCAACATGAACACCATTACTAAATGATTAGTTGACCCATTAGTTTACTGTTAATTAACTGATAGTTAATGTTTCTTACTGCATTAGTGACTGTTAATGAATGTACCTTTATTGTAAAATATTTCCAATGCTGACAGCCTTAAAGTAGCAAAATCCCTGTGAAGATTTGGCTGATGCAGAGCTGCCGTCTGCTGGAGCTGTAAGGTCTGATTTATAATGATCTCATTACGCCTTATTATGGGAGAGTTTCTGTGAGGATTTCAGAGGTGAGTCAGGCCGATCCCTGGCTCTATACTCAGGCACCTTTTTCTTATTTAAATCACAACTAAACTAATGATAGCCTGTCTCTTAAATGTTTTTTAATGTGACGCAAATTCAGGTTTAATTATTGCGTGTCTTTGAGATGAAAAAGGGCTATAAGTTAAATTACTGTGTGACTTTAAATGTGGTGCAGATCTTTTTGATTGTGTGATTGGAATATTAATAATGGGTAGCATGAAATAATCATGTTTCTTTTTCTTAATTGTTTTTGCAAAATGCAAAGTGATTATGCATTCAATTACTGCTTGTTTTGAAAATGTACGCAGGTATGTGCTAAATGATTGCATGTTTTCAAAGAATGATAAATGGAATTGGTAAGATTGAGCACATGAGGTAAATTATCATGTAGAATTCAGAGATTTCCTGCACACTGACACCAACCAATCATGTTTCCAACCAACCCAAACAGTTTATTTATTTTTTTTTTTTTTAATTCCTCACAAAAAAAAATTAGACACTTTTTAAACTTTATTTGGAAGCTATTAGCAATTAGCAAAAATGCTAAGTTACAAAGCGCTCTGTCTGCCAAAACGACACTCAGGACCAGTTTCTCTGACGCACACTCACTCAGAGCACACGGCGCGTCTGCCTTCAGCAGCAGTGGCATGTGAGAGTCACCTCCACCGCACAGCCAGTCCCAGGAGTCACTCTTGGTTGACAGCAGCAGCAATATTTGACATTTAAAAAAAAAAAAATCATTTAAAGCAGTGACAGCTCCTCAGCTCAGCTCAAATTAGAGGAGGCACCAAAAATCCCTTTTAACTTGTAAGTCATCTTGACTGTTTTTCAATCATTTTCCTTGATTGAAAAGTTGTCCTATGATAAGAAAAAAATCCATCGTTGGATAAACACATTGTGAGTTAATAGGCTGGTGAATTCAATTAAAAACAATGTTCTTTTCATTCCATAAAAAACATAAACTATTCTGGTAACTTCAGTGCTTGATTTTGCAACATGCTTCATAGCAGGAAGTCAAACCTGTGCTTCATAATTGTTTACACTATAATTGAGGAAATTAAGATTAGAAATAAGTATTTATGAACAAATACTCTCAATGGAAATTCAATTTTGTTTCAAAATGACAAGTTTTAGTTCTCATTTTACCTTAATGACAAGGCTGGCTACACCTGATAGGAATGAGTGTCTTCCAGGTTCATGAAAAGTTATTTTTAAAAAGATCATTGAAAACAGGTGATGACCAATCATTAGTTAAAAGGGGTGTTCTGTGCCTGACCAGCTGCCTCTGATTTACACACATTCATATGAGAGAACAGTTGTGTGGTTTGGAAGTCATGATTTCAAAGAAGATAAATTGAAACAAACAAATCTAAACAAACAATTTTATTAAATCATACATTTGCCGAGATGGCCGGGAAATTTTAGTAACGCCATTGAGTATCTATAACCTCGGTTCCACAAGGATTGGAACAGTATGTAAAACGCAAATTGAAACAGAATTCATATTATTCTATTCTAGAATTCTAGATATTATGAACCGAGAGTTCATAATATCTAGAAAATTTTAAGAGAATCTTGAGAAACTGGAGCGATCTTTGTAGGTATAAGAAGAGGCTGAAAACCAGTATTGGATGTGTGTCACCCTCATGCTGTCAGAGGGCACAGCATTAAGAGTAGACACGCCTCTGTCACGGATCTAACCTCATTGGCTCGTAAATTTCAGAAGACCTATGTCAGGTGTCAGTGAAAACCTCGCAGAAACACTGCCAACTTCTCTGGGCTCAAGCTCATCTGAGACGGGTGCAAAGTGGTCTGTGGTCTGCTGGGTCCATCCTTCTGATTGTTTTTGGGGATTGTGTTCTCAGGACCAAAGAGGAGGAGAACCATCCTGACTGTTATCAGCAACATGCTCTAAAGCCAGGCTGTTGACCAACTGAGGTCTGTTATCAGGAAAGAATGGGAACAAATTCTGCTTTTGAAACTCCAGCTATAACTGACCTGAGGTTCAAACAACTACTGTGTGGAGAGGTGAGGTTTCAAAATGCACCCGTATCAAATTGATTAGAATGAGATGCAGAAATCACATTTTAGAATTGCTATTATTTAAAAAAAAATCAAATAGATACTTTAAAACATTACATTTTCTCTTTGCACTTTTTCTCAGTTGAATGCAAGTTAAAAGGGATTTGCAAATTACATCTTGCTGTTTTAATTTGCATTTTACAGATTTGTGGCATCACCATGTCCTTTCCCAACTTTTAGCAGCAAATCAACCTGCCTCTTGTAACTTCCGTCAAAATTAGTTGGCAACACAATTTCCTCATTCATGCAGTTCTCAGCGCTCGGCAAAATCCACTACAGCATCAACAAAAAAAAAAAAATCTTGCAAGCCTGTCTCGGTTTGCCAAACACTTAATACATCGCCTCCTACTGGTCCTGTCACACACCCAATTGAATCGGTGATAGGAGTGAGGAGTGATCGTGGTGTTCCTGCTCTTGCTTGTAAAATATTCCCCCTCAATCCCACCTGCGTTATCCTCGCGCTCGCGAACACGCTGCCCCTCTGCTGTTCTGCATAATCACACTCCATAAATCTTATTAATTCACGCTTCGTTCCGAGAAGCATCGAGCGATTCATCTGCATTTGCGGCACTCCCTACCTACCCCCTCCTCCACAGCGTCTCTGATAAAATAAAATGTAATTACACTTTTGGGTGCACCAAAGGGGCCGCACTCTCCTTTGTCTCCAAGTGAAAAATAGACCCGTAGTAACGGAGATTAAATTTTCACACATCAGCCGCTCGGCTCGCGAGCCTTTTTTTCTTCGTCAGGTTCCCTGGCATAAAGACACGGCGGAGCTGCCATCAAACTTATCAGATAAACAGAACAAAAGAGGAGCATCTGCGTCTGTGAGGTGGTCCCAGCAGTCATGACTGCCGATATTAACATCGCAGCCCTGAGCAAACGATCACAGCTGACTGTCATATTGCACTTTTCACTGCGGTGTCCAATCCAGTGACCTCCCACTGTGAATCATTATCCAGCATATCACAGGGGGCCCTTCATGCAACACTGTGCAGTAGAGATGTGCGTGTCTAAGTGTGTGAAGAAGCCATAGAGGATGTGTGTGTGTGTGTGTGTGTGTGTGTGTGTGTGTGCATGTGTGTGTGCGTGTGTTTGTGTTTGAGTGTTTGTGTGGGCGATTGTGTGTGTGCATTTGTGTTTGAGTGTGTGCGTTTGTCTGTTTGCGTTTGAGTGTGTGTGTGTCTGTGTGTGTGTGTGCACGCGCAAATGTATGATAATTTTGACCAGGATCCAAAAAATCAGTGGTATCCAGCTCCAGTACAGTCACAAAGACACAGGAGCAGCTGTTGGGCCCTTGAGCAAGGCCCTTAACCTCACATTGGAGGATTGGCCCTCCAATCCTCTTAATCCTGAATGCCCCCAGTACTGAATCTTAAACATAGCATGTTTCCTAATAGCAACATTGTTGTGCAGCTTTTCCACTTAAAGGGAAGAAACTCGGCAAAGAGCACATGATGACCATTTTACCTAAACGGAACACAATTCCAGCACCAAGCAAGTAAATAAATGTGGAGCAAAACACAGGATAAAATGATATCAGCACTTGATCGCTAGCGTTTCTACTGAATTTGTGCTATGCAAACAAATGATACAGCAAATAAAAGAGGAAAGTGCATAGAATCCAATGATATAAGCCATGTTATCTTAAACTGACACCACTATCAGAGAACAGCAGGCACACACTTTACAGTCTACGGACAGCAATGAGCAAAAAAATTTCTTACCTTAGATATTTTGTATTATACCATGGTCTGGGTGAATACTTTTTTCTGATTGGCTGGCAGGTATGCATTAAAACCGTGGAACGGCACAGGAAGTTCGGCTACGGTCGTTTCACCATTCGAAATTCATCCACTAGCCAACTTGTAACCCTAGCAACGTTAAACGTGGTATTTGGCTGGGTACAACAGAAACCTAGCTGCTAATTTATCTCCAGTAAATTTAGCGGCGTCATACAAGTTGCGTCCAGCCGGGCGGTTAACTATAGGTACTCGAGCGATAATGACCGGAAATATTATAGCAGCGAAGTAATCAGGCTTTATTCCTTAAACGATTGTAATTGTGTACGGTTACAAATTAAGCTAACTTGTCCACTTCATGTGTCAGCAACTGCTGACAGTTCGCTAGCTACGTGCTATGCCAGCAGACTGATTTCAGCTCACTGACTGCGGAAACCGTCATAAGTTCATTGTAATTTTGGGTAGCAAGTTAGCTACAGTCTGCATGATCGCACATAATGTTGCGTTATGCATAATCTCCATTTCAGCTGGAATCCGTTATCAAATCAGCTGGTAAACGGATGTAAGCGTGTGCAAAAAAATTTTTCTCCATGAACGTAAGATGAACTAAGATAGCTGGTTCAATTTAACTTGGCTTATAGTAGGCTATTGGGTATGAGAAGGCACGACGCCTCTTTAATGATTACCAGCTCTGTTTTTTTTTTAGTGCAAAACTTTCACCAAAATTTCTGAATGCTGCGATTTGATATTGCTGGCAAATGACCATGGTATAAGCGGGATAATCAACTCGAAGGTGAGCATTCCACGGTTTTGATGCAATTCGCGGAGGCAACCACCCTCCGCTTCGCGTCGGGTGGTTATTTGCCTCCGCGTCGTGCATTAAAACCGTGGAATGCGAACCTTCTTGTTAATTATCCCTGACATAAAAAACTGTGTTCGGGGGGAAATCTGCACTGGCATTTGTTAACCCAATGTGTCCGTGTTATATTGAAACTTGATCATCCAGTCTCTATGCATGTTTGTTCTTCCGGGGCACTGCTTCTAATAAGATCAGTCCCTGAGCCTTCTGCTTGCACGCAATGTATTTTCTCCACTGTGATCTGCTTGTGATGTCGTCAGTTTGAGTTTCTGGGTGGCCATTTGATTCTATGGGCTCTCATGTTTCATACGAACCCTCAAATACCAGAATCACACTAAATTAGCCTGAGATAGAGCCTTGCGTTCCTGGTGCACCTATGAAGAGTCCATGCACCATTATGCACATATGCTCAAAGAGCTCAACAGTATAATAGCATAAATGGTTTGATTTTTAGTATTTTCATTATAATTAACCATTAAATATTCAATGGTCATTTTCAAAGTCGTTTGCTGATAGAGAATCCTTGCACCATTATGCACAAATACTAGGAGACTGCAGCTATAGGCCAACAAGATTTCAAACTACAACCAAATAATTTCAAAAGGGGTAAAAGTAATTTTTCTCAGGCAGAAATGGGATTTTTTTATTCATGCTAAGTCAGTGATGTAGACACTAATTTTTACACCATAACAAAAATACTTTCATACTTACATGCAAATTGTCAGGATGATTCCCAGGTAATGTGTTGCCCAATGTCAAGTCTGTATGCGATTTGATCATGTGACCAGTGACCACGTTAATGTCTGTAACGTCTGATAGTTCAAGCGCAAAATCTAAACATCATCAAATTTGCAAACTCAGAAGTCATTCCATTCAAAGATAAAAGCAGTAGACAAACAAGAAGAGAAAATAAAGACCTGGAGGAGAATTTCGAGTTCATTTGGCCTCGAGCAGGTGTCGCACAACGGACGACCCTTCCTCAAGCAGCAATGCTGCCAACAGGTAACAGATCAAGCTAAACTAACGTTTGACCTCAATAATGTTTACGTCCACAATTATTGTATAAATTTCAAGACAAGACGAGGATTTTTCTCAGCGCAGAGTTTGAGGAAGGTCATTCAGTTAGGTGAGTAGGCCCACAAGTGACTTTTCTTTTAGTGCAGAGTGGATTGTTATTTACTGAAGATCTATGGCAAAAATAAGACAGTTAGGGTGCAGTAAATTGGTCATTTTATGGGATATATGCAGACCCTGTTTTGTTGGGCAATTTAGGGGACATGGTGCCATTGTTTTAAATATATTTAAATATAGTTAAATATTGCAGCTTTCGTCAGTCTCATCGCGTGCTTTTTCAAGTCACTCATGTCCTGTCTTTACCTCACCATTATGTCAGATATTACACTCGTGAGGTCATTGCACAGAAATGCAAGTTTTCGGAGGTTTTAGCTCACCCAACTATCGCTGTACAAGAATTCTTTCCAAGTTAATTAATCGCCATTTTCGTTTTCTTCCCATGAATTTGACGTTCGCCTGTGCCTCCATGAAATATTACTAGCGGTATTAACTGCTAACAGTGGTATTCGTACGTTTTCCGTCACCATGCTGCCACACACTTGTATTTCTGCATGTACGTGTGACATGGTTTTGTTGTGGTGCGCACCGGAAAACGAGGCTCCCCGAAAGCCGCATGGGTTCACGGCCGCTTCGTCAGAGTGCCCATGCCTACAGATCAACGTCAATATCTCGCTCTATACAGTAATGCAGCGTTTCTTTTTTGCTCATGTCTACACTTGTGGTTGTTGTCTTGGCAGGGTAGTAAGCTTCGACATTTACATATCTTTACCAAATCTGAATTTACAGCCCTTAACCGTAGTTCTTAACTTAATTTCAAAAGTTTCAGCAATCTCTGTTGTTTTCTTTACCTCAAGCAGGCCAATAACTTGACCCTCTGAAACAGTACAACAACACCATTTCCATGGCCACAGGATATGATCTGACATCGTTGCTTAAAATGAGAAGCTACTAACTGCATCAGTTAGGGTTAAATAACTTGTTATCAGCTGAAACATATTAAATACTAGAGTAATTATCCGATGGAAGGCTCTTACCTTCTTGTTTAGTTAAATCCAAGAGGTGACTTTTTTGGCTGGGAAGTGTTAGAATTCAAGACATGAAATACTCTGCTTCATTTAAACTCTTAGTGTTTTTTATTTATTTAAAAATATATATTTTTATAAAGTGTTTTAATCAAGTTTGTACCTGTGCAATTAAATTTCATGGGACGAGTGGCAAAAACGTGGGAAGATCCAGCTTTGCCAACAAATCAAATTAACAAAACTTGTGTAGTAATTCTCATTTTTACCTCACAAAGGCTTGGAATAAATGAAAATGACTACTTTTGTCCACAGCGAAGGCTCGGAAAAAATGAAAATGACCATTCTCGTATAACAGACTTCCGGCAACAATACCCTATATGCTTCAACGGCTTCACGACATTTTTTTTTAAACATAAGTTTGCTTGGCTCAATAAGTGAGGATTTGTGCTGGTTAGGATATAATATGATGCAGACCTATCTGTTATTCTACAGTTGACTGCAATGACTATTCTGATGTTTTGCCCCCTCTGGGGTGAGAGCCTAGCTCCGCCCCTGGTGTTACCTTTATTATGATATCAAGATTATTCAAATGGACCCAGTAGTCGCAGAGATATACAGTTCTCATTTAATTTTGGGCTTTCCATTTTTAAGCCAGAGGCTCAGGGTTTAAGAGATTAAATAAAAGACTGAATTACAATGACAAAATGTAATTCATGATATTCTCAGTCAGCCATGGCTATATACAGTATATCAGGTGATGGTCCCATATTAATCTGGTAAACTACAACGTAGATATGGTTCTGACACTGTTATGTATGAGTGTTTTATGTTCAGCGCTGTATATCATTTGTAAATGGATTTTGTTAAATCTGTGCTGCCTGACTGGTCAGCTATTTGTTTATTTTGTTCATCATTTAGCACCCTCTGCTGGTATGTCAGTAGAAATACATGATCTGATGCAATGGCCACATGTGTGATGAAATAGACTAGTGCTTTCCAGAAGTTACTGGCATTGTAATGTGAATATAGGCCACTAAATGGCAGTATTTACCTTTTTTTTTTTATTCAGCTCAGACTGGAGCTATGTTAATACATGTCCTGGACATGTCTGGGGCAAGTCCCCGAAAAGTAAAAAAAAGAGGTCTAAATGTGGGTGGGGTCTGCAAAAGAGTATATAAGGAAAAGAATTGAGACAGTAGAGTAGTAGGAGAAATTGCAAGAAGATGACCAGACCTGCCATTCTGTTCAAGACCTGTGACGTTTCTTTTGTGGATTTCTTTGCCTGTGTTTGAGCATTTTCATCATCCAGGACATCACCAAGCCACCCCCCCCCCAAAAAGGGATTGTAAATATTTATGTTTTGTACATAATTAATCTTGGTCAGTAGTGGAGGATAGTGTTAGTCTTTGTCTGTGAATTAAATGTGTTTAAGTTTTTTTAAAACTGTGTCTGTCATCCCTTGCTGTTGCTGTTATGTTATAAATGTAAAAACAAATTGGGGCCATAACAAATTGGGGGCTCAAGTCCGGGATAGACCATTTTGTGAGTAATTTATTGAAAATCTAACATTTCAAATTGTAAAATTGATTTTTTTTAATTGAATACATATATATTGACAACAGCAATGGATGATTTCTTGGCATCACCAACCGTAGGGGTTTTGAAGTCTTTTAAAAAGACAGAACTGCTAGAACTTTGCAGACATTTAGAGCTGACAGAGGCAAAACCATCCATGCGAAAAGCAAGACTGGCTAGAGAGATAGTTGAATATTACATTGATGAAAATGTGTTTGCACCAGGAGATCTGGAACAGTTTCCAGTGGAAAATCCAAATATAGAAATGGAACTTAAATTAAAAATGCTAGAGATTGAAAGGGAAGAAAAAGAAAAAGAAAGGCAGTTTGAGTTAGAAAAATTAGCAAGAGAAGAGAAAATAGAAAGGGAGGAAAAAGAAAAACAAAGAGAATTTGAGTTAGAAAAATTTGCAAGACAGAGAGATTTTGAATTAGAGAAGTTGGATAGAGAAGAAAGACTCCAAATGGAGAAACTAAAAATTAAAATTGAAACTAAAAATAAATTTTGTGCCAGTCAGGAGGTAAAACTGGTGCCTCCATTTTCTGAAAAGGACATAGACAACTATTTCCAGTGTTTTGAAAAGGTAGCAAAGAGTTGCCAGTGGCCAAAGGAACACTGGCCTCTGATGTTGCAAACTGTCCTCAAGGGTAAAGCTCAACAAGCCTATTCGGCTTTGTCTGCAGATGATTCCTCTGATTATGAGGTTGTCAAAAAGGTTATTTTGAGAGCTTATGAGTTGGTTCCAGAGGCTTACCGACAGAAATTCAGAGGTCTGAAGAAATCTGAAAATCAGACTTATGTGGAATTTGCTAATGAGAAGAAGGTTTGCTTTGAGCGCTGGTGTACTTCTATGGAGGTCAAGGATGATTTCAACTCACTAAAAGAGATGGTGTTAGTTGAAGAATTCAAGAACTGTGTTAAAGATGATGTTAAGACCTACCTTAATAATAAGCAAGCACTGAATTTGCAATCAGCTGCCAAATTTGCAGATGAATATGTTCTCACACATAAGTCCAAATTTCAGTCTAGCAGTAACAATAGATGGTCCCAATTTCAGAAAAAGGGTTACGGTGATACCCAAGATTCTTCACCCAAAGACAAAGACAAATCTGGTGATGGTGCTCAGAAATCCAGTAACAGGTCTGATCAAAGTGTGAAAGCTGACAGTGACAAAAGTGGTCTAGTTTGCAGTTATTGCAAGAAATCTGGTCATGTTACAACTAACTGTTGGTTCCTTAAAGCTAAGAAAGAAAAAGAGAAGGATACCAAACCAAATGCCTTTGTGAAAACAAGGTTAGAAACCCCTGAAGTAGATAACCGATCTGCTAAATTACCTGCTTCTTGTGGGGCTAAAAAGCCTGATACAGCTGACTTCTTGAGGGAGGAATTTCTTCCATTTGTGTCAGAGGGATTTGTGGCTCTGAATGAGCATACTACTCCTGTCCCCATATATATCCTAAGGGATACCGGAGCTTCTCAATCACTTTTGTTGATGGACTCCTTGGAGTTACGTGATGAGACCGCTTCAGGGGATTTCATACTTGTACAAGGTATTGAAGGGAGGACTGTATCTGTACCCCTGCGCTCTATATTCTTGAAGTCAGATTTAGTTACAGGACAGGTAAAGGTGGGACTTATGTCAAGTCTACCTATAAAGGGTGTTTCTCTGTTGCTAGGCAATGACCTGGCTGGGGGCAAAGTAGTTCCCCCTGTACATCTTACTTCACAGCCGAGCACTGAAGATGGGGATGAGGACCCATCTCTGTATCCTTCTTGCGCAGTGACTCGTGCTATGGCCAAGAAGGCTAAAGAAGAAGATGATGTGGTGCCATCCAGTACATTGAATAGTCAGGACTCAGGTGGTTCGCCTCATGACTCTGATTGGCCTACTATGGTTTCTCCGTTTGAGGACTTATCAGATACTTTTATCAGTTCTCTATTCAGCCAGCCGGATGGGTCTGGTGATTCTGATGTGTCTGGAGACTTGTCTCTGTCCAGAAAGCGGTTGATTGAGGAGCAAACTAATGATCCTGAAATTTGTGTACTAAAGAGGAGAGCCCTTCCTGATAAAGAAATAGACGCAGTTCCAGTTGGGTATTATCTCAAGGATGGTGTGTTGATGCGGAAGTGGCGCCCTCCTGATATCCTTACAATGCAGATTGGGCAGTGGTCAGGCAAATTGTTGTTCCGAAGGTCTACAGGAATGAGATCTTAACAATGGCTCATAGTTTACCTTTAGGAGGTCATCTTGGTGTTAACAAGACTGTTGATAAGATCATGAAACACTTCTTTTAGCCTGGGCTTCGGAAAGATGTTTCCAACTTTTGCAAAACTTGTCACACTTGTCAAGTAGTTGGAAAACACCAGTTAGACCCACCTGTAGCACCATTACAGCCTATCCCAGCATTTGGGGAGCCGTTCTCTAAGGTCATTGTTGACTGTGTTGGTCCATTACCCAAGACTGGATCTGGAAATCAGTACTTGTTGACAATCATGTGTGCATCTACCAGATTCCCTGAAGCCATACCTCTACGTAACATCAAGGCAACTGCAATCTCAAAGGCTTTGATAAAGTTCTTCACGTTGTTTGGCCTTCCCAGGGAAATTCAGTCAGACCAAGGTAGCAATTTCACTTCAGGATTGTTTCAGCAGGTTGTGTATGAACTAGGTGCAAAGCAGATTCTTTCTAGTGCCTATCATCCAGAAAGTCAGGGTGCCTTAGAGAGGTTTCATTCCACTCTCAAGACAATGATGAGGACTTATTGTTATGACCATGAGAAAGACTGGGATGAAGGGGTTCATTTGCTGTTGTTTGCAGCTAGAGAAGCAGTGCAGGAGTCTACTGGATTCAGTCCATTTGAGCTAGTGTTTGGCCATGAAGTGAGAGGACCTTTGCTATTATTGAGTGAACAATGGCAAGAGGAAGAGCCGTACATCAGTCTGTTAGACTATGTTAGCAAGTTCAAGGAAAGATTGCGCGCAGCTTGTGACCTAGCCAAAGAGAACTTGAAATCAAGTAAGGGAAAAATGAAAACTTGGTATGATCATAAGGCTAGAAGCCGTGTGTTTAAACCAGGAGACAAGGTCCTTGTGTTGTTTCCCTTGCAGTCCAATCCATTGCAGGCTAGATTTCATGGTCCTTATGAAATTCTGACAAAACTCAATGATCTCAATTACATTGTGAAGACTCCAGATAGGAGAAAACCTAAACAATTGTGTCATATTAAGATGCTCAAGCCTTATCATGACAGAAATGCTAGGGTTGCAGCTGTCATTTCAGATTCTCCAATGGTCGAAACGTGTGAAGATGAGGGGGAGTTTCAAGATGATGAACCTAGAATTAAAGCTGAAGTTCTTTCATGTAAATTGTCGAATTCTGAAGTGTTGCAAAATCTTGATGAAAAACTCCAGCACTTAGAACCCTCACAGAGAGATCAGTTTGAGAGGTTGATCAAGAAATATGAGGATCTGTTTCCTGATGTTCCAAAGAGAGTTTCTATAGCCTCTCATGATGTAGATGTTGGTGATGCCAAACCAATAATACAGCATCCATACCGGATGAATCCTGAAAAGAGAAAGATTGCTGAGAAAGAGGTTGAGTACATGTTAGAACATGATATTATCAGACCCTCCAACTCAGATTGGAGTTCACCCTGTGTGCTAGTTCCAAAACCTGATGGAAGTACTAGATTCTGTACAGATTATCGCAAAGTCAATGCTGTAACTAGAACTGATGTGTTTCCAATACCTAGGATTGATGATTGTATTGATAGAGTAGGGCAAGCAAAGTTTCTGACCAAGATTGATTTATTGAAGGGTTATTGGTGTGTGCCTTTAACTGAGAGGGCCAAGAGCATCTCTGCTTTTGCCACACCATCTGGGTTGTACCAGTATGAAGTCCTACCCTTTGGGATGAAAAATGCCCCAGCCACATTCCAAAGGATGATACAGTCTACAATCGCCGGATTGCCACACACGGGTGCATACATCGATGACCTGATCGCATGGAGTGACTCCTGGGAAGAACATCTAAAAGATGTAGAGACGTTGTTCCAGCGCCTGACCCAGGCTAACCTGACTGTTAACCTGAGCAAGAGTGACTTTGGTTGTGCTACTGTCACCTATCTTGGCTACGTCATAGGCCAGGGTAAGGTGGCACCCATAAATGCTAAAGTCCAAGCTATCATGGACTTTCCAGTTCCTGACAACAAAAAAGCTTTGCGCCGCTTCCTTGGAATGTTCGGGTACTACCGCAAGTTCTGCAAGAACTTTGCAGAGATTGCTCTCAGTCTTACTAACCAACTGAAAAAAGGCGTAAAGTTCACTTGGGATGATGCATGCCAGAGAGCCTTCGATCACCTGAAGTCTCTGCTGTGTCACTTCCCCGTGCTCAAATCTCCTGACTTCAACAAACCGTTCTCCATCGCGGTCGATGCTAGCGACCAAGCTTGTGGATCTGTGCTCCTACAGAGATGTGACTCTGATGACATTGAGCATCCCGTGGCATACTTCTCCAGGAAGTTCAATCGCCACCAAAGGAACTATTCCACAATAGAGAAGGAACTGTTGGCTCTGGTCCTTTCTTTACAACACTTTGAGGTTTATGTTTGTACAGGGCAAAAGCCAATGATTGTGTACACTGACCACAATCCGTTAATGTTTTTGAGTAAGATGAAAAACAAGAATCGGAGATTGTTGAATTGGAGTTTGATTTTACAGGAGTTTGACTTGGAAATTAAGCATGTGAAGGGTACAGACAATGTAATTGCTGATTGCTTATCCCGTGTTTGAATATGTATATATATCACGTGTTTATTTGAATATTGTATGATATGTATATATAGACAAGTGTTCACTTAACCATTTTGTATTGAAAAGAAAAATTTTGCCTTTATGAGTCAAAATTTTTCCCTTTTGGAATGGAGGTGTAATGTGAATATAGGCCACTAGATGGCAGTATTGACCTTTTTTTTTTATTCAGCTCAGACTGGAGCTATGTTAATACATGTCCTGGACATGTCTGGGGCAAGTCCCCTAAAGTAAAAAAAAGAGGTCTAAATGTGGGTGGGGTCTGCAAAAGAGTATATAAGGAAAAGAATTGAGACAGTAAAGTAGTAGGAGAAATTGCAAGAAGATGACCAGACCTGCCATTTTGTTCAAGACCTGTGACGTTTCTTTTGTGGATTTCTTTGCCTGTGTTTGAGCATTTTCATCATCCAGGACATCACCAAGCCACCCCCCCAAAAAGGGATTGTAAATATTTATGTTTTGTACATAATTAATCTTGGTCAGTAGTGTAGGATAGTGTTAGTCTTTGTCTGTGAATTAAATGTGTTTACGTTTTTTTAAAACTGTGTCTGTCATCCCTTGCTGTTGCTGTTATGTTGTAAATGTAAAAACAAATTGGGGCCATAACAGCATCTTCTTGCCTGGAGGGGGCCGGATCACCCAGGACTCCTGTAGATCTTTCCAGAATGTTCCTAGTCTATATAAATGCTGTGATTTTGGTCAGTTGAGGGGGGTTTTTGTTTTGGCATCAGAGTTACATAGTGGCAGTAGAGTGTTATTATAAGATTACACAGTGGATTATTTGTAGAAAATTTTGGACCTAATCAGTGAAGAATAAAATTGATTAAGTTGTCATTGATGGTTTTCTTTGTTGTGATTTTCAAGTCATAACAACTCATATTCTGAAAGTTGTTAATCATCTGACCCATGTTCTGCTGATCATCAAATGAATTTTGTTATTGTAGCACAACTTTATATATAAATGTAATGCATTGCGATCTGTAATACTGTTGTCTTAGCTCTTTACGAGAGTTATGTTTGATAGGTTGTTTCTCCTCAGGTCGCAGTTCTACATGACAGTTGTAATTCTGATGCTTCTTCACAGAAAATGGTTGTGCCATTTTGAAAGTTTAACATGTTGTAGGTTGATGAGTCTGCAAAAGTCAAATTAGTAAATCCTTTATTTATTGTGATTATATTATTTTGAATTCTATCCCACATAGCAGACGAGTCTGGCCCGGATCCGGCATTAATCCGGCACTGCTGGGCGACTGCTGGCATGGCAAGTGGTATGTCGACCGGATGTGGGCCAGGTCTGGCAATGATGGCACCGTTTCTGTGATGGCATGCCACATGTGGGCCAGTTGTATGCGAGCTGGCCCTGTGCTGGCCCATATGTGGGCCAGCTCTGGCAAACCAGATCTGGGCCACAACAGGGCCGTCAACCTTTATGTATGTGGGCCAGAATTGGGCCGTAAACGTGCATTATTTGGGCCAGAACTGGGCCACACCAATTTTGCTATGTGGGATGAGGGGTGGAAGTAACAAAAATTAATTGATAAAAATGGAGGTGATGGAAACACATGTGAATTGAAAAATAGTCATAAGTTATCAAATGAATTGAAATATAGTGATATATTGTCAATTATTTGATGAACTTCATTCTACTATTCATCATTTACCATATCTAACTGACATTTATAGTTTACTGCAAGCAATTTTTGTTACTTCCAATGACAAAACAAGGCTACAGTTTGCATACAGTCTTACTCACTAGCAAGCTAGTTGGCTACCTTGCTTGCAATAGCATAGCTAGCACGTCAATGTATTTAGCTACATAGCCAACTGGCTAATGAGCTAAAAAGCTGCAGTTCGCGTTCAACAACCGAAGTATTCTCAAAAATAATTACACCAACAAAATAAGGCCACAGTTTGTGCGCACTGTCATACTCGTTGATGATTTAGTTGGCTTCCTAGCTTGCAAACCAAAGTGATATCGAACCGTGTGTCATAGCTTAGCTGTACTATTGCTAGCTAGGTAGCCAACTAGCTTGCTAGCGAGTAAGACTGTACGCAAACTGTAGCTTTATTTTGTTGGCAGAAGTAACAAAAATGACTTGCTGTAAACGATAATTGTCAGTTAGGTGTGGTAGATGAATAGTGGAATGAAGTTTATCAAATCAATTGACAGTATATCACTATTTTTAAATTCACTTGATAATTTATGACTCTGTTTTTCAGTTCACATGCGTTTTCATCACCTCCATTTTTATCAATTAATTTTTGTTACTTCCACTCCTCATAGAATTCATAATTCAAAGCATGCTGTGAAAAATACAGGCACAAATATTTTTCACGCAGTGCCAGCTCCCTCATATGAACTATGTTGTGCAACACATGCAGTCATCAAAGACAAATTTTTTCTTTCATTCCTTCATCAAGTATTTTTTTTTCTTGTGAAATATTATATTTTATTTATTTGGGTTTCTTTGCTTTACAGATTTTTACAGACGCTCTTTACGATTTAATGTGTCACACGCGCAACAATGATAAGAGACAGAACTTACAAAAGTAGGGGAAAAAAGAAAAAAGGCTGCAATAGAAAAGGAGGCCCGAAAAACTTGCGCACGCGCCGCAATCATACGAAAACGACTTTGAAATAGAAACTCCCTGTATTTTATTTGTTAGAGAAACGTTTGTCTGGAGATTCGCGGAAAGATTTTTTCTTACCCTCTTTAAATGCTGATAAGGATAGCGAGAGTAGGCTCGTTGAGAGCACCGCCTCCATAAATTGACCATAAATCATTTTCAGCTGATTGCATAAATTGCAAAAATATCATCATGCGGAGCATAGCAATCATTGCAAAGACTTTTACAGCTGGGATAATGAATGAGTTTGTGTCATTTATGACGCTGTCAGGAGAACGCAGCTCTTACGATTTAGACCCGTGGAAGAGCTGGATATGCTGAGATGTTTATTACAGATCGGCTCCAGTCGGCGACTTTACGCCCTGATCGCGCGCTGCCGTGCCATTATTCTGCAGAACGACCCTACACTCGTAAAAATGGAGACGCGCCGCGAATACTCAAAGCTCCCAGCCGCCAGCGCAAGAGGGCGAAATAAACGGCAGGAATGAGACAGAAAAGCATTTACATGCTGATAAAGTGCAGGCAGTCCAGACGGCTAGAGACAGACTGCAGTTATTTTACCGGTTTCCCACTGAATAGAGATTAATTTAGGAGTGCGGAATGTGGGCTATTTGTTCTGTCAGAGGGTTAAACCCAAGATCTGGCTTCTGTAGCACAGTCATGACTCATCACAGAATAATGTGTGTACCTGTGTGTGTGTGTGTGTGTGTGTGTGTGTGTGTGTGTGTGTGTGTGTGCGCGCGTGAGTGGTCCGCTGGGTGGGGGCTGCTCCCATATTCATGCATATCTTCACTTGGAGTTTTAGACTCTCCTCCCCCCCCCATCACTATCACTCAAACTCATGGAAGGGGGGTTGCACTCACAGTGCTGTACCAACCAAGGAGTGATAACTCACAGTGTGGTACAAACCGAAAAGTGCTAACTCACAATATGGTACAAACCAAGGAGTGATCACTCACAGTGTGTTACAAACCAAGGAGTGATCACTCTCAGTGTGTTGCAAACCAAGGAGTGCTAACTCACAATGTGTTACTAACCAAGGAGTGATAACTCACAGTGCTGTACAAACCAAGGAGTGATAACTCACAGTGTGTTACAAACCAAGGAGTGATAACTCACAGTGTGTTACAAACCAAGGAGTGATAACTCACAGTGTGTTACAAACCAAGGGGTGATCACTCACAATGTGTTACTAACCAAGGAGTGATAACTCACAGTGCTGTACAAACCAAGGAGTGATAACTCACAGTGTGTTACAAACCAAGGGGTGATCACTCACAGTGTGTTACAAACCAAGGAGTGATAACTCACAGTGCAGTACAAACCAAGGAGTGCTAACTCACAGTGCTGTACAAACCAAGGAGAGCTAACTCACAGTGTGGTACAAACCAAGGAGTGATAACTCCCAGTGCTGCGCAAACCAAGGACTGCTAATTCATAGTGTGGTACAAACCAAGGAGTGATAACTCACAGTGCTGTTCAAACCAATGAGTGATAACTCACAGTGCTGTGCAAACCAAGGACTGCTAATTCACAGTGTGGTACAACCAAGGAGTGATAACTCACAGTGCTGTACAAACCAATGAGTAATATCTCACAGTGTGGTACAAACCAAGGAGTGATAACTCACAGTGTGGTAGAAACCAACGTTTAATATTTCACAGTGTGGTACAAACCAAGGAGTGATAACTCACAGTGCTGTACAAACCTACGAGTAATATCTCACTGTGCTGGACAAACCAAGGAGTGATAACTCACAATGTGGTACAAACCAAGGAGTGATAACTCACAGTGTGGTACAAACCGAGGAGTGATAACTCACAGTGTGGTACGAACCAAGGAGTGATTACTCACAGTGTGTTACAAACCAAGGAGTGATATCTCACAGTGCTGTACAAACCAAGGAGTGCTAATTCACAGTGTGTTACAAGCCAAGGAGTGATCACTCACAGTGATGTACAAACCAATGAGTGATAACTCACAGTGCTGTACAAACCAAGGAGTGATAAATCACAGTGCTGTACAAACCAAGGAGTGCTAATTCACAGTGTGTTACAAGCCAAGGAGTGATCATTCACAGTGATGTACAAACCAACGAGTGAAAACTCGCAGTGCTATACAAACCAACAAGTGATTATTCACAGTGCTGTACAAACCGACAACTGATAACTTATAGTGCTACACTGATAACTCAAAGTGCTAAATAAACCAATGATTAAACACTCTCAGTGCCATACAAAGTGATAACTCACAGTGCCAGACAAACCAAGAAGTACTAACTCACAGTGTTATACAAACCAACAAATGATAACTCATAGTGCTGTGCAAATTAACAAAGAGTAACTCACAATGCTGTACTAACCAATGAAAAAGAACTTGTGCCATTTTACTCACCAATACATACATGACTCATATTGCTTTACTTTTCAACTAAGGATAACTCACAGTGCTTACTCACCAACTAGCAGTAATTCACAGCACATTACTCCACAAGAAATAACTCTGCACTGCACTTTACTCACCAACCAATGATAAATCACAATGCTTTACACCCCAACTGGTCACCATAAACAGCAATTTCCTCATCCATTTTACTCATCGCTTCAACTTGACACTGATGTTTAGCACCCTGGGTGATGCATTGTGGCCATTTGGTTTGTGAGTTGAAGAGGGAGACAGCGATTCCTTGAAAATGATCACATGGCACATTTTCAAAATGTGGCCCAGACTCCAGGAATGTGTCAGTCTTTGTGATCCTTAATGACCGTAGAGTGTCAGCACTTCTGTTTTACATCTCAGGCCTGAGCTCCAGCAGGCTGAAAATAAAAGCCCAGAAGGCCGAGTTCGTTCGATACCTCTACCACCTGGACAAAGAATTGCACCAATTACCAAAGCTTGATGGGTGATGTAAAATACTGGTGAGGAATTTAATCTCAACACCAGGATGTTAACACTCGTCCAACCAGGGGGGCGAGTGGTTACAACCCCCCCCAACAGATTTTTCCTGTTTCACAGAAACGTTAACAGATGTGATCTAATGCTTCTAGGTAACTGTTGATTCATCCTGTGCGCTCATTTTCATGAGAAAACAATGAGGGCACCGCACCCCCCGGGGGTAGGTTAGGCCGTCAAAGTCGAAGGGTGGAGGGTTCCCACCAGTGTTTTACGATTTCTGTCTGTTTTTGTTACAAAATATGCTTAGAAATTAGTTGCAAATAGTGTATTATTATTATGTTTCATGCTCAATGAAGTTTGCAGACCACACTGATTGTCATCCTTATTGATTTATTGATGTAGCTTGTCCTTGTATCAGTAAATCTTGGAATTACAATGACGTATGACAATGTTTAGCATTGATAATTACAATGAATAGCAGTGACAGCTGAAATTGAGGGAAAAATATGAAAAAAACAGGGATTTTCGTATTTTTTTCATATATGACATTTACTGTAAAATGACGTCATTGTAACGTGCCAGTGTTGAAGTTTGTGATGTTTGATTCTTGTTTTGAAAGAGAACATTTGTACCAGACATATTACTCATATTACAAGCCTTGTTCTATTGATGGGAAAAACAAAGTAAAGAAAATGTGAAAAATGTTCAGAAAACTATTTGTTTTCCTTTTGTGTGTTTTTCCCAAAATGAGTTATTTATGACATCATAGTAATGTCAAATTTATGTTACTCATGAGTTTCTTACATTTATAATAATACTAAAATATTAATTGTTGTACCAGCAGTTCTAGAGGTTACAGAAAGTAAACTAATACAAATATTAAAAAAATGTATTTTTGTCATTTTGATTTTTTTTCCTAATATGGTGTTAGTTATGACATCACTATGACGTCATAATGTTGAAATGTGTTTTATTTGTACTTGATTTGAAGAGAGGACATCTGTAGCTGTACACGGATACCAAACAGGATGATGTTTATCACTTAATTTCAAAATAATCATGGGGGGGGGGGTAACCACCCCCTTGGTCGGGGTTGTAGCAGAAAATTCCTCGGTTTGACGAGGGTTAAATTTTTGGTAACTAAGTCGCTTGACTCCAAACACACAAGCAGAAAAATTGGGATTGCTTTTGAAACCATGAACCAGGCTGTAAACCTCACATTGCTGGAGAGGGATTCGCCACTGCTCATATAATCTAACTCATTCTCATCCCGATTCGTCCTATAGTCACGCTATCTGACCAAGCTTCGATATACAGATTGACGAAAATGGAGGACTTTGGCATCCTTTTTTAACCTTAGGGTTTGGGTTAGAGTTAAAGGTTAGGGGTTATGGGATAGGGTTCATTTTAAACTTGCATCAGATAGGGTGGCAAAAAGCATCCTGTTTTTGTCGTACCATATCGACGCTCGGTCAGGTAGCGTCACTGCATGACGCGTTGGGATGAGTGGCAGTGGAGAGGGACGTGGGCTGGTGACTGTGACATTCTGCCTCTGCAGATGTGTGCTAAATTACAGGCGCTGACGGGTTAAGGGGAGAGATTGGCACATCGACCTCCAGACTCAACAGGAATAACAAACTTCCTGGTGCTGGGCCACCTGAACGGAGCTCGGAAAACAGAGCAGAAAACAGAGCTCCCTGTTTGTTAAAATGAATATAGATGAGGTGGTCACCATGGAGACGGCCCAGTGTATGTCAGCAGGCTCTTTCACACCCCCCCCCATGGCTTCACCCATGTCCGAATGAAGCAAATGATGGAGAGATGGAGATGGTGTGAAATGTATGGAGCGGTGTATGTGTGTGTGTATGTGTGTTTGTGTGTGTGTGTGTGTGTGTGTGTATGTGTGTTTGTGTGTTTGTGTGTGCGTGCATTCGTGCCTGTGCGTGCGCGCGTGTGTGTGTGTGTGTGTGTATGTGTATGTGTGTTTGTGCGTGCGTGCGTGTGCGTGTGTGTTTGTGTGTGTGTGTGTGTGTGCATTCGTGCCTTGCGTGCGTGTGTGTGTGTATGTGTGTTTGTGTGTGCGTGCATTCGTGCCTGTGCGTGCGTGTGTTTGTGTGCGTGCGTGTGTGTGTGTGTGTTTGTGTGCATTCGGACCTGTGCGTGCGTGTGTGTGTGTGTATGTGTGTTTGTGTGCATTCGTGTGTGTATGTGTGTTTGTGTGTGCGTGCATTCGTGCCTGTGCGTGCGTGTGTGTGTGCACGTGTGTGTGTGTGCGTACGTGTGTGTGTGCGTACGTGTGTGTGCGCGTACGTGTGTGTGTGCGTACGTGCGTACGTGTGTGTGTGCGTACGTGTGTGTGTGTGTGTGTGCGTGTGTGTGCGTGTGTGCGTGTGTGTGTGTGTGTGTGTGTGTGCGCGTGTGCGTGTTTGTGTGTTTGTGCGTGCGTGCGTGTGCGTGTGTGTTTGTGTGTGTGTGCATTCGTGCCTTGCGTGCGTGTGTGTGTGTATGTGTGTTTGTGTGTGCGTGCATTCGTGCCTGTGCGTGCGTGTGTTTGTGTGCGTGCGTGTGTGTGTGTGTGTTTGTGTGCATTCGGACCTGTGCGTGCGTGTGTGTGTGTGTATGTGTGTTTGTGTGCATTCGTGTGTGTATGTGTGTTTGTGTGTGCGTGCATTCGTGCCTGTGCGTGCGTGTGTGTGTGCACGTGTGTGTGTGTGCGTGCGTGTGTGTGTGTGTGTGTGTGCGTGTGTGTGTGCTTGCGTGCGTGCGTGTGTGTGTGTGCGTACGTGTGTGTGTGTGTGTGTGCGTGTGTGCGTGTGTGTGTGTGTGTGTGTGTGCGCGTGTGCGTGTTTGTGCGTGTGTGCGTGCGTGTGTGTGTGTGCGTGCGTGTGCGTGTGCGTGTGTGCGTGTGTGTGTGTGTGCGTATGTGTGTTAGTGGCAGAGATGCAGTGGAAATGACAGGTGAAGGCAGTGGAATTTACATTATTAACAAGGAGAGAATTTCAGATTTCGGGAGAATGAAATGCGCAAACTTCTGCTCAAGTCTCGGAACGAGATAAACATCCTTCAGCGGTTACCTCACACAGCTCACTTTCTTGGCCATTTCATTTTCCAGCTTATTTAAAATGTTTCCTCATATAAATCGAATTCACACTCAAATTAAGATACACTAATCAGGAGCGTGTAAATGCTCAGGATTACATTTTTTTAATCCGCTTATCAACAATCCCATCACCCTTCCAGGCTGTGCTCCATCAGAATGCTCTTCAGCTCATAAAACTCGAACGGCTTCGCTGCTCCCGACCGCCGCGACCTCGTTAGCACCCGCCACCGCCTCCGCGTTTGTAATTACAGCAGTCCTTCATTATAGGGGTTCGGAGGCTGTTCCTGCTTTAACGGCCCGGGAAATTAGCTCCGCCGTCAGACAGCATCCGTGCTAGCCCCACGCACAGGAGAAGAGACGGGTGTGGTCACCTGTCTCCGTGACCTCCACAGGGTCACGACTCAGAGCTCATCTTTCTTCAATAAAACCTTTCAATGAAATGCTTTGGACCAGAGCCTACAAACTGGAGTCATATGCTTTTACTGAACCATCAAGCTGAGAAAATTGTGTTGGTGATATTTTTGCACAATTTTTTATTACACACTCTTCATAAATTATAATAAATGACTAAAAGTTATGTTGAAGTATAGCATTAATATTTAATTTGCAAAATTCATGGGTCTCCAAAGAATTGTCAGTGAAGACTGGAACACAGTCGTCGTACCTGCACGTCCAGTCCACAGGAATTTGGATGGTGACACAATTTCCATTATTATGCCTCAGTACATTACGTGGTGTGCGCAGCCATTTTAAAGATAGTGCTTATTTTCAGAGGCTCAGAGAGAGGCAGAGAAAAGGTCTGGAGCTCATCTCAAGTGTTGAACTTGCATTTTGCAGCTGTTAATGGGAGCTCTTAATATGCAGTCCAAAGAGATGTCAATGCAATTAAATAAAACGTTTCTAAATGTTGAAAGTAGCACTAGAAAAGGCTGTTTTTATTGGGTGTCTCTGACGGTGAAACCTGCTGTTTGTCCATCGAATGGAGCAACCAGCCTCTTACACATGCGTAACCTGACCGTGACTCATCACAGAGAGCAGGTGGTTACTGAGAGCTCGCCGGCAGGTACGGGTTACCTGTACCTGCAGCTAAAATGAAAATGAGTAAAATTAGAGCCGTGAGGAAGAGAGAGGTGTGGAAGTTATATAAGGATGTGGGAGAGAGACGTGTACGGAGAGACATTCACTGCTCGGTCTGTTTGTGATGTAGAAAACAGAAGGAATTTCAAACTGTTTGTTTCAAACACTGAAGTGGATACAGGGTGTCTTACAGTGAAACTGGAATGTCAACCTTATCTGGGTTGTTAGGTACAGTCGAGACCATAATAGAGGTGCAGTGAACTGGGAAAAAGTGTAGGGCGCATACAGCTGGCTCACAGTGCAGATGTTCGCCTGTTAGCCGCGTAGTCAGGTGTTCAAATCCCAGCCATGCCGTTACCGGCTATAGTCAGAGGTCCAGATAGGCAAAGCAACAATTGGCACAGCCTCGCTGGGGATGAAAGCCAGTTAAAGTTTGTTAGTTTATCGCTCCGTAGTGACTGCCTCTGGTTGGCCAGACACATGCAGCTGCATGAACTAAATCTTAAGCTAATTACACTGATCCTCTGATGGCAATAGGGCTGTGACTGCATAGTGTAAAGAAGGGAGGGCTGTCGTCACACGTGTCGGAAGAATCTTCCTCCCGAGTCGCAGTGAGCAGGTCTCTTTGCAGTGGGCTGAACAGTTCGGCTGTGATTAGGGACGGGAAAAAAGAGCCCAAATAAATGTCTGAATTCATTTGGACGTAAGCAGTGCAGAGCTGACCCTTATCAGCCCGTGAGATGGGAACCCTGGCCCTCCGCAGTGCTGCCCTTATGTAGTATTCAGACAGAGCAGCTGAATACTGCTTCACAGCCCACTTCAACAGGCACGTGATTTATACTCGCTGACGCCAGATTTTAATTAAATAAGGGAAATGTGGCTATCTGAGGATCAAGAAAGTGATGTACAAAATTAGGAATGATTAGAAATCCCTTTCAATGCTACATTCATGACATCGTTGTCACCTGAAAGGACCCACAGTTTGGGTTTGTGTAAAGGTCTGTTTGACAGATAAACGTTGCTGATGGATGAACTCTCTCGCTACCCTCAGAGATGCAGTCACTCACAGCCCTTCTGCCCTCATTCCTGTTACCAGAAAGCCTGACTCCGCCAGCCCAGGTACTTCCACTTAATTTCATGTCACTCCACCACTCCGTCTGATCACTCGGAGCTTTGCCTCGTTTACCTCGGCAGAAAATACACCGGACTAACTAAAGAACAGAAGGCGTGGCCGAGAGCCATGATGTAGCTTGAAAATAGCCATGATGAAGTTTGAAATAGTAGTCTCCGAAATCAACAATGGCTACAGACATAGATACACGGGAGGCCATTCGCCCTGTCGTGGAGAAAATCCCCTTTATCAGTGACTTATAGCCACAATGAGATGATTGTTTGTTAGTTTTTATCCCCCCGGCATATAATGCGGGGGGATATAGTGATCAGTCTGTCTGTCCGCCTGTAATAAAATCGTTTCCGGACCAGAACCCGAAAACTATATCACTTACAAACACCAAATTTGGTATGGAGCTTCTCCTTATGGTCTAGTTGTGCCTTTTGGGGGTTTCGGTCTGTCCGTCTGTGCACACAACCTGTAGATTACACAACCTACAGCCGGGGGGATCCGCCATTGCCAGATGGCTCTTTTTTAATGGAAATTATGTTGTAGCGCTACTCCCTACAGGTTTCGGGAAATGTTATCATATCTACTTAATATCTGTCATGAAACATATGAAATAGGCACCCTGTTCATCTCTGTGAGCGACATCCGAACCACCTCAGCTAGCTTGTAGCTTCTAGTGTTACATTATCTGCAAATTTCACACTATTTTAAGTTAGCAGCAAACTTTTCAAAAGCCGTGTTTTTGTTCGTCACGAGACCTATTCGCTGTCTCAGAGTTATGTTGTCATAATCCATGAATGAAATGACTGTCTGAGATCGACTCTGTGTGTCACTGTAGGTGGATATTCATAAATCTGACTTTCAATGTATACCCACAGAGACACTGCTCAATTCATTCACTTCAGGCATACTTTTTCACTCTACGTCGGTAACATTTCCCCAACTCTTCAGATCGTAACAAATCGAACGCACATACCTTCCTAGCTAAGACAGCTAGACTCAGCTGTGAGTACACGCAGGTAGATGCCTTCCGTGCGGAGATAAGAGCAATAAAAATTCCTCCGAAGTGGCGTTGTTCAAACACTTGTTGCATGTCTTCTAATGGGAATTCCCTGGCGTACCGTTGCATGTTGGGATACGAAAACATGGAAAAAAAAATACAGTCATCACACTGAATACAGGGAGCTTGTGTCATTCAGTCACACACATCCCGGTTTATCAGGCCCGTTACAACATTTATGATCATAGATGTCGACTGCTGACTAGTTTAGCAATGTTTTCCAGCTAGCGATAGCATGACAACTTGTTAGCATGTCACACACCAGCTAGCTCGACAAATCGCTGGAGACAATTATTTGACTGAGCATAAACAGGGTACCAAATGATTTCAATGACACAGCCTGACGCAAAGCAAGTTCAAACGTGCTAGAAACAGATCTAGAATGAAAGATTAAGTTAACAATTTGCACTTACTTATCCAAAAATAACAACGCCAGGTCACCATAGGTCGGACATCCCTCATCCTCTAGTCTTTCAGCTCTCGCCAGCGAGTGAGAGCCGGTCCAATGTTGACCCTGGTCCTGGATCTTATTTTATCGCTTTCTCTTTTTCTCTAAAATGTCTCCTCTGACACCTTTGCCTTCTTCGGTTTCCTTGCCGCTTCAGCCATTAAAACCATTTCCGACTCTGCTTCGCTCTACATTCACTCACTGGTCTTGAGAGACGTGGGGGAGGGGGATTGTGTAACGTGTACCGTAAAGCAGTAAGTACGTTTGTAGTTCTTTTTGGGTCTGGGTGGCCTGGGGTCCTACCTGAAACCCGAAGTTACATAGTGCTTCATAGTGAAAGTGATGCAGGCGCGATTGAGTCATGCCAAAGGTATCATTCAACCTATTGTGAGTTGATGTATCACCAGAATGACCTTGGAAATAAATATTTGAGAGTGAAAAAACTCCATAGTGCTGCTTTAAGTGAATGAGTGAAGGCTAAATTGAGGTGGATGGGTATGAGTACAGGATTAACTTTACTGTACTGATCAGTTTGTTTTTGCTGCATTTCCGGTATGAAGGACTGTGTTTACAGCGGATGTGCCAGGCGGCTAAGCCGGCACATAACATACGTCATCTCCAAAACGTTAGAGATTAGTTTACGGGTACACCAATGATATTAAAGTAGGGATTCAAAGAAAATAATTACCGATAAAATTAGTCCGTAGTGACAATTTCATTATATGTTGAAGGTATTAACTCATATAACAAGAGAAAAAAGTTTCATGCTCCTTGATATTCGATTTCCAAATGGTGTTCTTTTTGACCAGTCCGCTGACACTCATTTTCCGTGACGTCACATACGGGTTGTGTAAAGTACCCAGATGCTCCATTGTTACAGTACAGTGAACACTGTGAAAATTGATTTCAATTTTGTTTTTAAAGCCTGACGAGTCAGAACTCTAAATAGATTTCTTCCAGATCTCCCAGTGGTTCATAGTTTTTTCAGCTACTGTTGCATAAAAGTGATTTTTTCATCGACCCATATTAGTTATGCTGCTTATTTTGGTTCATTCCGTGCTGCAAAAAGTCCGGTCGCCGTGCTGGCTATACGCTTTACACGTACACGTTGTCTAGTTTAGAAAGAAAATCATGTTTTTATTGGAGTCATGCTAGCATTCTGAGGAAGGTTGGATAAGCCAAAGCTCAGGGCTACAAAAAAGATAGTATTTTATGAACACGATCAAGTGGACTCTCATAACAGTGATTGTCTGTGTGAGGAACCGATCTGGAACCAAATGCGAGGACACGGGATTGCAAAAATTAGGTGCTTTATTGAATAAGGGGGGTAACCCCTGCAGAGAGAAAGGCAACAGTACAGAGTCCGTAATCCAAAGCTCGAATTCCAATGGGACAGAGCAGAGTTTGTTACCAGGGCACCAATCACAAAAACCGTAGTCAGACAAAACAGATCCGGAACACAGGCGTAGGTTTGTGGGAGAGGCAAACTCATAAGCCAAAGGACAGTCCGAATCGTAAACAGGGCAGCAGACCACAAAATCAAAGTCGGGCAGAAAAAGGTCAAAAATACACAGATGCAGCAACATCCAAAAGGGCAAACCAAGAATCAGGAGTCGGGCAATCCAGTCAGAAAGATAAATCACAATGAGTCGAGGCGAGAAACGTGGCACAAGAAACAAGGAAGTTACGATCTGACATGGAAGTGAAAGTGAAGACACCTTATATACACATCCGGGGTGAACACATGACAAGGGGAAGCAGGTGTGATCAATGAAACAATAATCAGGATTGACACATGAGGGATAATCTAATTACATGAATTTGGCAAATGCCAAAACGCAGACAGGGATCACAAGACAATCCTATGAACAAACAACAGCTCCGGTTAAGGAAGGGGTGGGCAATCATGGTCCTGGAGGGCCGGTGTGTATGCAGGTTTTTATTCCTATCAATTACCCTGACTAATTGAGTTAATTGATTGCATGCAGAAATACAGATTTTCGCAATGATTCGATCAAAGGAAAATGTTTTATGAAGGGAGACAAGACTAGTCTCTGTAGTTTCATGATAATTTAAAGAAATGCACATGATACGTCAGATTTCATAAATGGTTCGGCTAATTGAGACAGTCAACTAATTAAAGACCAGACGTTGGTGTGAAAACCAGGGACAGATACGGCCCTCGCTGCCCACCTCTGGATTAAGAAGTACTAAAAGTGCATAGTCTAAAGAAAAGGAAAGTATGTGATATAAGTGGAAATTCACAGAAGCTGCGGCAGAGATAGACAAGGAGGCGGGGATTAGAATTGGGCGATTGCTGAGAGATCGTTAGTCAATTTGTATGTGCAGCTATACAATCCCGAGTGCAAGTTAGTAGGTTAGAAAAAATATACAATGTTAATATGGGTTAGTAATCTAGCGAAAACAAAAAACTGTTAGTATGTGTTAGTAAGACAGTAAAAGAGAGAGGAAGGAAGAACACGAGATATGAAGGAAGATTGAAACCCAGAAACCAATAAATCACCCGAATGTGTGGCACGTAAGACTCAGGACCGTGAGCAAAGATACACACATGACAAGACGGGGTAGACATGGTGCAAAGCATGGCATGGCAGAAATAAACAAGGCGAGAGAATGAAAACATGACATGATAAACTAAGACGAGAAAATAATAAAAACATGAAATCTAAATACCAAAAAACAATACGCAATCAAAGAATAGTCATAATAACATGCAGTGGTCACTAAAGACGAAAATCAATAAACATGGCATGGCCAGGCACAGAACTTAAACATGGCAGGAAACAGGACCTAACAGTCTGATATAGAAATATGGAGTGACGAGGTCGATGCCATTTCATACCCCTCAAATATCTCCACCCAACACCTCACAAACAACCTGAATCTTAAGCTCAATTTTAATTTCTTTTTAATAGTTGTTGTGTCTCTTCCCGTGATTCATTCTTCAACTTCTGATTCTTCCTCATCCACGATGGCCAAAATAATAAAAAAAAAAAAACCGTGAAAATGTAATAACGTTAAATAGTAACAGTATACACAATAGAAAGATCTGACGACAGGCAGCTGCAAGTGCATGAACAATATGTATTCCTGCGCAAGTTTAGAGAGAGAATACATTCTACAAACCTTGCTTTCTTCTTTTGTCGTCATAAATATCATTATAAATTAAAGTATCAGGCCTTTCCCGTATTTACACACGATTTCCGTCACATCGTTTAGCCTCTGTCCATGATTATCTGCAATGTACTATAAAGAAAAATATGAGTTTAAATAAAAAAAAAACCACAGATGAATGTTTCTCCATTATAATTTATCCATCTCCTGTAAAGTATGACACAGTTTGAATTTAAATAACAAAATATAAAGCTTAGACTACTCGTCCCGCAAATTCACAGAGCAGAGCTCGCAAAATCCGTATGTGACATCACCCAAAACAGGTGCCATTCCTAGCATTACGGAAGTATTCATGCGCCATAATGCACTGTCTTTTCCTGCGCGTTTCCATTTTCTCGTATCGATAATGTGACTGAATGACTTTACATTGCATTCTTTGCGTCCCAAGCTTTCCACTGATTTTGAAATTGCCATATTTCAGTTTTTCCTTTGAATCCCTACTTTAAACTTCAGACAAGCGCCCACCTACCAGGAAGTAAACAGTTGTCAATCATGACAATCATATCCTACTCAGTTTGACCCTCATATCCTCCCCAGTTTGACCATCATGTCCTCCCCAGTTTGACCATCATGTCCTGCCCAGTTTGACCCTCATGTCCTCCCCAGTTTGACCATCATGTCCTGCCCAGTTTGACCATCATGTCCTGCCCAGTTCGTAGCTGCAGACACAAGTTCCTCCCCAAGAGTTGAGTCAGGGAAGTGAAGTGCAAAGATGAGCTTAACTGCCTCAAGTGCAGATAATCCTTTTACCTTCTGCAGACTCCTCTGCTCAGTCCTGCGAGGACAAACATGATTTTTAGTTGGCGCAGGCAGCAGGGGGATTGTGGTGTGGCAGAAGCAAATTTTGATGAAAGAAAGTTTCTGTTGAGGAATAAACCATTTCCCTGGGACAATATATTATTTGCAAGGTTGCAGGTGATATCAATAAATTCTCTCAAAATTCTTGGAACTTGACTGGGGCCAAATGCGACCTGAAGAGAGTTCACACTCTGCTATTTTAAATTACTTTTTGATTTGCTGCATGTTGGCATGACAAAGGCAGCTTCTCTGCAGCCTGGAGCTGGTACCAGCTGTGCCCAATCAGCTTGGGTTTCGGTGTGCAACAGGACGACCCACTGCGCCACCATGCTGCGGGGCGACCCACTGCGCCACCGTGCGACAGGTCGACCCACTGGGTGGTACCCTGGACCCTGGACCCTGGACCCAGACCCTGGGCGGCACAGGGGCACAGTGGTTAGCACCACTGCCCAACAGCAAGAAGGTTGTGGGTTCAAATCCAGCCTGGGCCTCCCTGTGTGGAGCTGCATGTTCTCCCCGTGCCCGCACGGGCCCCCCCCCCGGGCACCCCGGCCCCCCCCCACCCACAAAACATGCCCCATAGGAACACTCCAACCAGTACCCATGACCAAGGAACTGGCCTTAGAACTGGAGTTGGTCCCCAGGCGCAGGGCGACCCACTGTGCCACCGTATTGTAGGGACACCCACCGCACCGCCGTGCAACAGGGCCACCGTGCGGCAGGGCGATCCACTGCGCCACCGTCCGGCAGGGCAACCCCCTGCGCCGCCGTGCGGCAGGGCAACCCCCTGCGCCATCGTGCGGCAGGGTGATCCACTGCGCCACCGAGCAACAGGGCAACCCACTGTGCCACCGAGCAACAGGGCGACGCACTGCGCCACCGAGCAACAGGGCGACCCACTGCGCCACCGTTCGGCAGGGCGACCCACTGCACCACCGTCTGGCAGGGCAACCCACTGCGCCGCCGTGCCCTCCCGCTTCCACATCTTCCTTTTCATTATCACTTCCTGTTATTTTATCGCCTCTTCCTGCTTTTAAATTTCCACTTCCTCTTGATCAACTCTTCCTGTTGAGGAACCAACTTATACTTTTCTGCCGTCCCCTTCCCCTTAAACTTCCAAAAAGATCATTACTTTTAATGAAGATAAATTTATCCATAATTAATCTAGCTAAATGAAAAAAAAAGATTTATTTAAATGACTTAATGTCCCAGTGCTGACTCCTCATGCAGTGCAGCCAGCGGCTGGTCGTTTTAATGGTACTACCGCTGTGGATGAAAGATATTATACGCTGCCTGGCGGAAATTAAGTTTGAGGATAACTATTTATTTGTACATATTGCAAAATGCCTGTTCCATGCGAAAGAAATATTTCTGTTATTCTAAAACAAATTATAGCCAAAAAATGGCCATAGATTTATCGCAATGGTATCAGATAGGAGAGCAACACCTTCCAAAGGTAATTTGAGTTCTGTGAAGAAACAAGATAAAGCCTGTAATACTGTAATACTGTGCCTTCAGTGAGCTGTGAACACTGAGTATGGGATTAGATACTACACACACACACACACACACACACACAACTTCACACACACATATACATACACATACACATATGTGCGCACACACACACACACACGCGCGCGCGCGCACACACGCACACAAACATACACACACATACGTGTATACTCACTTGCACAAACAAACGCACACACATATATAGATACACACACACACACACACACACACACACACACACACTCATTGTTCCACTCAGAAAAACCCATGTAAACCATTAGGTGTTTAAGAGTGTGCTGCAATCATTTGCCTGAGAATAACATGGCGTATGTTGGATGCCTTCCATGATATTGACTTGGTAGAGAGGACAGAGACCAGGCTTCACTTCGGACGAATATCAGCACTGCAGTCTCTCCTGAATGTCCTCTGCAGGTGATAACCAGACTTCATCATAATGCTCTCGCCCTGACGGTTATCCATTACATTTATGTGTCAGAGACAGGACTGTCAGCCAGTAAAGATGACAGAGATGTCCTGCAACAGGAGAACACCAAAGATCAGGGTTATAAACAGGACTCTCAGAGTCAGAGATCCTGTCTGTTCATACATGCCCTTACATAACCCAGTCACATCTGCTGTATCAGTGTTAATGACACCCCGCAGCAAAAACGATGGATATCATCTTCATGCTCACCCTCATTATCTAAGAACCTGAGAACCTCCATTTTCATTAAGAGGGTATAGGATCACACCTATAATAGTCCTGACGCAAGAATCCTTGGGTGGGAAAAGTAGGCTATACGTCGAGATGAAGGTAAAAAAAATCTGCTACTTTCTACAGCTCATCAGCTCTTTCTGGGAGTCCGGTAACATCAGGGGTGCGAGTATGACATTTACGGACGATAAAGATTAATCATCGACACGGCGAACTTCATTATCCGTCTGCACAGACAGATCACCGCCGCCCACGCGGTCCCGTCACTTCGCCTGCGAACCCGCGCGATGGGGGAGAGCGATTGCTTTCTCCTAAAATTAGATCTCAGCTGCCGCGCATTAATAAAGACGAATTTCTGCTCAAAGACAGATGTAATTGCTGTTGATTAGATTTTCATCACTCTGTCGTGGGGAGTGGACCTTTGGTGTTACAGTAATGAGGGAAATTTAATTTCTCTGCACTTATCATCTGAAAGGATACTTAAGATGGAGCTTCACTCAAATATTAAAAGTAAATCAAATTAAATGCAGCACTTTTTATTTTATATATGCTTTAGAAAATGTATATCTATTTGTAGCTAGCCTATATTAGTTTGACAATCAACGAACACTTCCCCAGAATATACTTTCGTTAGTTGAAGCAGTTAAATAATAAAATAACGGCAATAACCGCCAATGATAAAGGATGAAAATCACTACTCCAAAACAAAGAAAAAGGGTGATAGTAAATAATAAATAAATAAATTTTTTTTAAAAATCCTAATATGAGTTTTTTTCTGCTTGCTTTGGTGCTGATAAGTATTTCTGCTCTTGTATGTAATGACGGGGCTGTTTCATCGTTAAATGGTGCCTCCTCAGATTTATTGGAGCTGACCTCTGAAACAGTAAACAGACTGTAGGCTACTGGCAATTAGGCCCATGTCATTTATCGCTCATCTGTCTTCGCCAAGTCCATCCTCATTTTAAAAGCCAAAAATCAACGTGCTGATGAACAAAGGATCATTGGAAGTCACTATTTGCTTATGCATACTGGCCGACGTAGGCCTACATGTTGCGTAAAAATGCAGGCTTGCTTTTCCCGAAATCACAGATGCTTACTTACATACTTTGAACCCATGATTTTGAATGGACGAATTCATGGGCCTCATTCACCAATATCAGCCGAAGTATTTACTGAAATTCCTTCTTAAACTGTTCTTAAGAAAGTTCTTCAAAAAACCCAACGTCAGATTCACAAACGTGTTCTTAACCCGCAGAATAGTTCGCTTTGTGTTCTTTACGGTGGATTTACACTGGTCTGGCGCGTCAACTGATGCTTACACCTCCCATTCATTTTCTATGGAGAGCGGCGAGGGCGTCCGAAGCAGGGGCGCAATTCATCAAATTGGGTTCTTGCGGCCTGTTGAAGAAGCTGGGATGTCCCAGATTTATGGTAATAAACCGAATTGTTGTGTTCCAGGGTTCTGGCCTTTGGCCAGAACAGTATTATTCATGGTTTTAACAGTTTCATGTTCAAGATTTCATAGTTCATAGTTTCATGTTCATAGTTCATAGTCTCAGTTTTAACAGTTTCTTGTTTAGGATTTACATTTCATTATTCATGTTCCATGTCCATGTTTTTACTTTTCCATGTTTTTGTTCATGCCAGGTCTGCCATGCCACTCCACCGCTTGTCTGCGTTCCGCCCCGTGCCTTCGTTGTTGCACATTTCTGAGCTATGGTTGGCTTTGGTATTTCCCCTTCCTTCTGTGCTGTGCTGGATTCGGGCCTTTCTAAGCTTAATTGGCAATTAACTGTTTTTAAGTTACTAACATTTACTAACACTCACTGGGTTGGTGTAATTCTTAGATAGGCACATTACTAATACTACTAATTTAGACAGGGAGTTTATTGTCATGATTCCTGCTTTGCTATTTCACGATCTTGCTGTGCTTTTCTGTTCTTAACATTCATGCTTGCTTCCAAACTGCATACTTAATTGGTACTTAAGCTGAGCACGCTCATTCTCTTAATGAGCAGGTCATGTCATCCAATCTCAGTCCATGTCTTGATCTTGCCATGCCTCTTGTTTCTCTCTCTCCAGGTGTTACCCCTCATGTCATGATTTCCAAGCCTTTATCTGTTGCGGTGGAAGTTGGCTGGCAGACAGTGTCTCGCGTCTCATTGCATGAGCAAGTGTAGTCAAGTTCTTGTTGTCAAGATTCCCTAGCATTTCTAGTTTCTAGTCTTGTCCCAGCCTCTTGTTTTTCGAATTTATATATAGTCTGGTTATTTATTTTTCTTGTGCTTCTTGCCTGGAGTTTCCAGTGCCTTTTTGTTTTTTTGCCTTTTGCATTTATTGTTTATAGCTCTGTGTAGCTTACCTCAGTTTGTTTTTTGCAACCCTTTGGGCCAAGTTTTTTGTTGGCCCTCGTGCCTGTTTTGTTTTGTTTATCAATAAATCCTCATTCCCTTTTCCCGCATCTGGTGTCACTGATTCCATATCACCGAATATCCAGTCAAGGGATAGCAGACGCTGTCTTCAAGGGCACGTGGCCTCCGAAATAGTAGTTCCGCTTCTGGCAAGTTCCCCATAAAGATATAAAAAGAAACGGTATAGTTTCGTCTTTCCCGATTCTATCACAGGGTTCCCTGCCAGTTTACGGGGGCAATGACAAAGAACCGGACCAGTGTAAACCCACCGTAACGGAAAGCGGCACTATCAGGTGTGCCATCCGCTGGCTGCCTGGACACAGACCAGGGCGTCGACTAAGCGCCTTCGTCTCTTCCTTGTCCATCTCCTATCCAATAGAAATCAGGGGGAGAGCTGTCATTCTCTGATAATGTTACAGAGTGCGCCCGAAAATCAGGTGATACGACCAACTTCGTCTTAAAAAGGAATTCCTGCTTTTATTCAAATGTAAGACATTTGGGCCCGTTTAACAATCACAGGTAAAAGTCACTACCATGTTTTAATTATCGATTATCAGCAGATGAAGTGCTAAGCCAACCACCCTCTGCAGTGCAACCTGGAGCCTCACAGTCCAACCTGGAGCCTCACAGTCCAACCCAGCGCAGTCAGTGCCACCCCCCCCCCCCCCCCACAGCAGCACCTCCTCTCTCCCAGCCCCCGCTGTAAGGTCCCTGTGCCCCCCACAGCAGCACCTCCTCTCTCCCAGCTCCCACTGTAAGGTCCCTGTGCCCCCCACAGCAGCACCTCCTCTCTCCCAGCACCCACTGTAAGGTCCCTGTGCCCCCCACAGCAGCACCTCCTCTCTCCCAGCTCCTGCTGTAAGGTCCCTGTGCCCCCCACAGCAGCACCTCCTCTCTCCCAGCTCCTGCTGTAAGGTCCCTGTGCCCCCCCACAGCAGCACCTCCTCTCTCCCAGCTCCCGCTGTAAGGTCCCAGTGCCCCCCCACAGCAGCACCTCCTCTCTCCCAGCTCCTGCTGTAAGGTCCCTGTGCCCCCCACAGCAGCACCTCCTCTCTCCCAGCTCCTGCTGTAAGGTCCCTGTGCCCCCCCACAGCAGCACCTCCTCTCTCCCAGCCCCCGCTGTAAGGTCCCTGTGCCCCCCCACAGCAGCACCTCCTCTCTTCCAGCTCCCACTGTAAGGTCCCTGTGCCCCCCACAGCAGCACCTCCTCTCTCCCAGCTCCCACTGTAAGGTCCCTGTGCCCCCCCACAGCAGCACCTCCTCTCTCCCAGCCCCCGCTGTAAGGTCCCTGTGCCCCCCCACAGCAGCACCTCCTCTCTCCCAGCTCCTGCTCTAAGGTCCCTGTGCCCCCCTACAGCAGCACCTCCTCTCTTCCAGCTCCCACTGTAAGGTCCCTGTGCCCCCCTACAGCAGCACCTCCTCTCTCCCAGCCCCCGCTGTAAGGTCCCTGTGCCCCCCCACAGCAGCACCTCCTCTCTCCCAGCTCCTGCTCTAAGGTCCCTGTGCCCCCCTACAGCAGCACCTCCTCTCTTCCAGCTCCCACTGTAAGGTCCCTGTGCCCCCCTACAGCAGCACCTCCTCTCTTCCAGCTCCCACTGTAAGGTCCCTGTGCCCCCCTACAGCAGCACCTCCTCTCTCCCAGCTCCCACTGTAAGGTCCCTGTGCCCCCCTACAGCAGCACCTCCTCTCTTCCAGCTCCCACTGTAAGGTCCCTGTGCCCCCCTACAGCAGCACCTCCTCTCTTCCAGCTCCCACTGTAAGGTCCCTGTGCCCCCCCACAGCAGCACTTCCTCTCTCCCAGCTCCCACTGTAAGGTCCCTGTGCCCCCCCACAGCAGCACCTCCTCTCTCCCAGCTCCTGCTGTAAGGTCCCTGTGCCCCCCCACAGCACCACCTCCTCTCTCCCAGCTCCTGCTGTAAGGTCCCTGTGCCCCCCCACAACAGCGCCTCCTCTCTCCCAGTTCCCACTGTAAGGTCCCTGTGCCCCCCCACAGCAGCACCTCCTCTCTCCCAGCTCCTGCTGTAAGGGCCCTGTGGCCCCCCACACCACCACCTCCGCTCTCCCAGCTCCTGCTGTAAGGTCCCTGTGCCCCCCCACAACAGCGCCTCCTCTCTCCCAGGTCCCGCTGTAAGGTCCCAGTGCCCCCACACAGCAGCACCTCCTCTCTCCCAGCTCCTGCTGTAAGGTCCCTGTGCCCCCCCACAGCAGCACCTCCTCTCTCCCAGCTCCTGCTGTAAGGTCCCAGTGCCCCCCCACAGCAGCACCTCCTCTCTCCCAGCTCCCGCTGTAAGGTCCCAGTGCCTCCCCACGGTGGATAAAAAGCCCGAGGTGGAGAATAACTGGCACAGGGTTAGACTGTCCTGTCCTGTTTGGCTCTGAAGGGATCACAAATAAATCACAAAGGTCCCAGAGGACAGCTCTGGGGAGCTTAAAGATTCCCAATAACTCTCACTCTCTGCAAATACCTACATCTATATGGTCATGGAAAATTCCTTTCCTCCATAGGGCACCGTCTGCAGTATTTGGCAGCAGCAGTAAATATGCTGTTGTGTGAGCAGGGGTGCAGAAGTCTTTCTTTTTAGCCAATAAGTGGGGTGACAATCACTGACTAATGGATGGATACGGTTCCCAATGAACATGCTTGATGTAAGCTGAAGTGCAGCGTAGCATTCTTATTCATTTTGAAAGACCATAATTTTTTGAAAAACAACAGCAGTTTTTGAAAAGTATTATTGTTAATGAAAATATTATTGTCATTTAAAAAATGTCATATAACACTACTGTAACAGAAGACCATGCGATAACCATTTATTTTGCTCAAATATGTCAGCCCTTAAATGTGCGTAAAAGTGCACCTCAGTGTGTGTAGATTCTGTTCTTATCTAAGATCATATTCCAAATAAGAAAACATTGGTGAAAGTCAGAATCATCGTAAAAATGGCGTAAGTGGGTTTTAAGAAGAATGATCCTCTTAAGAATAATTGGTGAATGAGGCCGTACGTTTGAGTGCTTTTGGGAAACACCCCACATCACTGATTTCCCCGCAGTTACTTAAAGCTGTAGTATACGATTTGAGAGTTTGATCAATATTAATAACCTCATTTAGATGGTGGTTATGGTCCTGTAGTACAATCTACACCATGTGAAGAGCGAAAAAAAATGAGAAAAATCCATTCACTCTAGTGGCTGCAGGGCTGCAGAAACGTTGACCAATGTGAGCCATCCGGCCAGATCCTACTCTCATCCAATCACCTCGCTCTATTTGACACTCCCCGAGAGCTTGCTCCGACTCCCCGCGCTCCGCGTTCCGCCTCGTCCCCCCCCCCCCCCCCTTCCGCGTTATAAACTTTCTGCAACACACAAGTGGCTGGTGGCAGTAATGCACCATGTGTTTGTGTCATGGGGGCCGGCGGGCGCTGGGACCCTGTTCCCAAACAGGCAAAGGGACCCTGACGCACAGGCTGAGTAAAAACAAAGGATCTTTAATATAAAAGGTAAAACAGTCCCAGAGGGGAGCAGCAGTACAGATATTGTGAGGCTCAGAAGACAAACAGTACACTGCCGCACCAAGACCAGTGCAGCCACCTCTCAAATAACAGAACCTCACCTCCACCTTAACGAGCCACAGCTGTAGCCCGTTAAGGTGGAGGCAAGGAATGTAACAGGGGGAAGGGCTTTCAGGCAAAACCATGACAGGACCCTCCCCCCAAGGCACCCCTCCTGGCGTGCCAGGAGCCGCCTGGCGCCCGCCTCCGGAGTCACACTGGCGCCGCCTGGCGCCCGCCTCCGGGAAAACACTCATCATGGCGCCCCTCTCTGGCGCCCTCCTCCGGGACGCCCTCATCATGGCGCCCCTCTCTGGCGCCCTCCTCTGGGACGCCCTCATCATGGCGCCCCTCTCTGGTGCCCTCCTCCGGGACGCCCTCATCATGGCGCCCTTCTCCGGGACGCCCTCATCACGGCTTTTTTCAAAATTTTTCTCAACGTCTCAGTCTTTCTCAACTGATTCTCAAATCGTAGACTATAATGCAAGTAATTTCCATCCCCATTAGAGTGATTCAGTGAGTTTGCAGGCGCGGACGGAGATGTAACTCAGGGAGACGCACCGCGTCGGCATAGATTCCAGCATGGAGTCAGATCCTGGAAAAGCAATCTGCTTTGGGGAAGTTGCAGAGAATTGGAGGCGGTGATGCACATGTCCAGCGTCAGGTGGAGAACAAACACTGACCGGGGGCTGGTCCAGACATAAGAGTGTTTATACGTGTCTCCGGGTGCCCGCTGCGCAAATGTAGGAGCTGAAACTAACCAAGGATGTCATGCAGGTAATGAGGAGCCCAGGAAAATGGCCACCCCCCCCCCCCACACACAGACACACACAGTCACATGCACACACACACTCACATGCATCAACACACACACGCACGCACTCATACGCACACTCACATAGATGCACACAGACACACAGATACGTACACGCACACACACACTCACACGCGTACACACACACACACACAGACACACGCACAAACACACGTGCGCGCACACACACACACACACACACACAGAGTCACATGCACACACACACTCACATGCATCAACAAACACACACACACACTCATACGCACACTCACATAGATGCACACAGACACACAGACACGTACACACACACACACACACTCACACGCACACCACTCATAGATGCACACACACACACACTCACAGACACACATACAGAAACACACACACACCTTACACAGTCTAGGGTGGGGAGAGCAACCTCACAGTTTTTAAGTTCAATTACTCTCAACCTGTTCCCAAGTACTTTCCCTGATTGGCAATCAAATCGTTAATTAACTGAATAATGAAGATCAATACATGGACTATTATGACTGTAATGAGGAGAGAAAATGACTAATCTTCAATGCGAGACATTAATTCCATCTGCCATAGAATCATTTATAATATCAAAGATTATGGAGGATACAGGAAACTTTTTAATATTTTATTATGTCTTAAGAAGACTATACACACAAAATGGAAAATATCTCAGTAAGTGCACCAAACAAGCACATTAGACAAAATGTGGAAGTTTTACACATTTATCCGAAATTAGGTCATGTGCAGTAAGCCAAGCAAATGGTTTAGCAAATCTGTGCTGTCTCCTGAGCGGTTTAAGTCCTCAGTGTTGTAATGCTATCTAAATGCAAATGGGCCTGTTACTCTATTCCGCAAATTAGCCTGAGTTATTGTGTGAATCAACTGCTTGATTTTTAATCAGGCAAATCAGGCTTGACTTTTTATCAGGGATTTCACCATCAATAAATGATCTCAAATGTCACCTATCTTACACACACACCCACACACACACACACACACACACACAAACGGACGGACAGACAGACAGACAGACAGACACTCACACCCAGACAAACACACGCAAAATTGTGATAAATTTTGCCCGATTTGGTTGTATTTGTGTGTACAGTTTGCATTATTTTGTCTACAAATATGACAAAGAATATTTTGAGGATGGCTGTGGGTGCTGTGGGAATGCAGGAGTTTGTCAGCAGTGGTCTGAGCTGACGCAGCCATTCTGCACGCGAATGACGGCGAGTTTTTATTCCACCATGACCTGGATTTGAACATTAAAGCCGCTTTCACACCGGACGAAAAAAAAATTTTTCGCGCAACAGATTACATTCAAAATCAATTCAAAGAGGCGAATACACAAAAAACGCACAGAGGACAATGGAAGATTATGACGCAGAGGTTAGGGTTACAGTTATGGTTAGGTTAGGGTTGCAATTGAAGCACCTATTACTAAAACCCCATAAGTTACACTTGACTTGACTTGACTTGACTTGTGGGGTTTAAGTAATCAAAGATGGAGAGTGCTGGACATGTGAAAGATGGAGAGAGCTGGACATGTGAAAGATGGAGAGAGCTGGCGTGTGAAAGATGGAGAAAGCTGGACATGTGAAAGATGGAGAGAGCAGGACATGTGAAAGATGGAGAGTGCTGGACATGTGAAAGATGGAGAGAGCTGACGTGTGAAAGATGGAGAGTGCTGGACATGTGAAAGATGGAGAGTGCTGGACATGTGAAGGATTGAGAGAGCTGGACATGTGAAAGATGGAGAGTGCTGGACATGTGAAAGATGGAGAGAGCTGGACATGTGAAAGATGGAGAGAGCTGACCATGTAAAAGATGGAGCGAGCTGACGTGTGAAAGATGGAGAGTGCTGGACATGTGAAAGATGGAGAGGGCTGGACATGTAAAAGATGGAGAGAGCTGGACATGTGAAAGATGGAGAGTGCTGGACATGTGAAAGATGGAGAGTGCTGGACATGTGAAAGATGGAGAGAGCTGGACATGTGAAAGATGGAGAGTGCTGGACATGTCAAAGATGGAGAGAGCTGGACATGTGAAAGATGGAGAGCGCTGGACATGTCAAAGATGGAGAGAGCTGGATGTGTGAAAGATGGAGAGTGCTGGACATGTGAAAGATGGAGAGAGCTGGACATGTGAAAGATGGACAGAGCCTGACATGTGAAAGATTGAGAGAGCTGGACATGTGAAAGATGGAGAGAGCTGGGCATGTGAAAGATGGAGAGAGCTGGACTTTGGAGAGAGCTGGACATGTGAAAGATGGAGAGAGCTGCCATGTGAAATATGAAGAGAGCTGGACATGTGAAAGATGGAGAGAGCTGGACTTTGGAGAGAGCTGGACATGTGAAAGATGGAGAGAGCTGGACTTTGGAGAGAGCTGGACATGTGAAAGATGGAGAGAGCTGCCATGTGAAAGATGGAGAGAGCTGAACATGTGAAATATGGAGAGAGCTGCCATGTGAAAGATGGAGAGAGCCGGACTTTGGAGAGAGCCGGTCATGTGAAAGTGGAGAGAGCTGGACATATGAAATATGAAGAGAGCTGGACATGTGAAAGATGGAGAGAGCTGCCATGTGAAAGATGGAGAGAGCTGAGAGAGAGAGCTAAGAGAGTCAAATGGAGAAGAGGCAGAGACGGAGGGACCGAAATGGGACAGCTTCACAGCAAACCTAAAAAAAAGTAAATATAAATAGAGAAAAAGCCAAGTAAATGCTGCTCTAATGGAGTCAGAGATGACCTGGAGACATTTCTTTCGCAAAATCACCCACACGGTATTTTGAGATCATTTGCATCTCTCTCTCCCTCCCTCCCCCCCTCTCTTCTCTCTCTCTCTCTCTCTCTCTCTCTCTCTCTATATATATATATATCTGTCGCTCTCCTTCACACTCTCCCTCTAGCTCTCTCCCTCCCTCCTTCCCTCTCTCACTCATGTGCGCTTGATCTGGGTCGTTAGCGCCATGATAGTTAGCGCCGGCGAGCTCGTCTCTAATCAGGCCTGCAGGCTGTCAGGCTGTTTGAGTTTTGTGTCTTATGGCAAATTCTCCAGAGACTCCCGTGTGAGACTGTCTTTGATGCCGCTGATAATGGGAGAAGCAGTGGTGCAGGCGATGCTGTTGTAATGCGGGCCGAGCGCTGGGGCGAGGTGGGGGTGAGATCTCTGCTGACGTGTCTGTCAAGCCAGAGAGAGTCCCTGAGTAAAGGCATGCGAAATGTGAGGTTGTGCTGTGGAACAAGGACCAGCCTAGTTGAAGATTTCACCCTAACCTCCAATCTTAATTACCCAATTACCCCGATCGTTTCATGCGCAGGAGAGACAGTGAACGCACAGCGCCCCCTCCAGGAGAGACTAACATCATTCCAATCACAACCAAAAATCGAAAGAAATTTTCAACATGGAACTGAAGTGTAAATAATTCCGTGTGATATTAGGCGAGATGAAGTCACATTCCTCGGCGGGATATGAATGGAACGACCTGTGCTGACGTGGCAGCCTGGAAATTTGGCTACACTTTGAGAAACGGCCCGTGTGTCCCAATGCATCGGGCGAGCTTGGTCAGGGGTGTATTTGAATAACTAACACCAACTGAACCTCAGACAACACTGCTCTTGCATTTGTGATCTTACGCCATAAAGAGTTAATAGCCATCCGTTAGCCTGTGCTAACAGTCTGACCCTGCAAGTCCTGTCACGACGGGCTCTTTATGTATAAAATCTGCAATTAATATTTCCTGCCATGGACCTCTCACACAGTCCTGTAAAAAATCATCTGCCAAAAAGTGCTGTCCTCCATCACCGTAAGATGATCCTCGGGCTTTCATGGTCGAAATTGAAATTGAACATGAATTTGGAATAGAGATTATTTGACTCTCTATTACCAGTGCCACAGTCAATGCACCATGATTTGATTCAAGTCGCTAAGACCGCTGTTCCCTGTCAGGGAATTATCATTGTCATTTTTGTTTTAAAAAATAATAGGTTATTATCATATGCTGTTCCGACTCCGTAACCATATTACTTTCAGAAGATTCACGCAGCGAATGCACAGCGATATCAGGGGATCTTATTTAGAATATGAGTCATGTCGTTACACTAAAAGAAAGCCTGCTTTTCGCAGTGATAGCTGGCTTTCACACTCAGTGACTACATCACTTTCGAAAGATATCCACATACTGACGTTAATTCTGCCAAGATATTAACCAATCACGTTTAGAATATAAGTGATGACCCTTACGTCTCAGTAGGTCATATGTTTCAGGCATAGCAGTGTTTGTCTGGTATGAAAGCCTTTGTTGTCGTAGTTTGCGGCTGGTCAGTCATAGCGATGACCAGTTTTTTATTTTATTTTCCGCATGAGCCCTGCTCCCTCCTCTCTTGCTCTGTCGGCTCCTCTCTTCTGACTGAAGCGATGTATTTCAAATCAACTCCAATTGAGTGGATTACAGGGGCAGCTCCCAAATTGAAAACTTAAGAGCTTTGCTCCATGATGGCGGAGGAGAGGAGATTATTCACGGCCGTTACTCCACAGTCAAGTGGGATGTGAAACTGCTGGGCCTCTGCAATCAGTCAACAGCGGACGGGTCAGGAAACACCAGGGGGCGCTGTGAGATGGGCAATCGCTCTTAGAAAAACTGCATCACATTCACAGCTCCCGATCTTAAAAAAAATTAAGAATTGCAGTGACGTGTTAAATTAAAATTAAAACTAAAACTGTGTTTATCCAGTCCTATAGTCTTTGCGCAAATATGTTTTTAATGTGTTTTTGACCTTTTGCATGCCCTTGACCTTTGACCTTGACCTCCCAAAATCGAATCACCTCTTCCTAGAACAATATTTCATCATTCCACCAAATTTGAGGAAAATCGATCCATAACGTTTTGCATAATCCTGTTTACAAACAAACCAACAAACCAACCAACAGACAAACAGTAATGATCACATAACCTCCCCCAATTTCGTTGGGCAGAGGTAACAATAGAACACTATATCATTTAATGTTTAATCAAATGAATTTTATTGATATATAAATATAAAACAAATATATTTGTTTAAATTTTTATTCTCACAACATATTTTGAAAAAAAAAAAACAAACAGTTGTTACAGAAAAGTATTTACCACTTTTAAATGTTGCCATTCCTTTTTGCAACCATTTTAAATGTTTTGGGACTGAGGACACCTGGTCATTCAATGTCTCAGGTCTGACTTTGTCCTATATTTCCTGAAAAAATGGTCGTAAGCTGTGCACCATTCAGGGGTTAAACAGGGAAATATGCATGAGCTCCCGAAAACAAAGCCCAACTTTAAGACTGCATGTGTTGCTCAAAAATCTCCAAAATGTGTAATTTTCAGCATTAATTGGACACAACCCTATACTGTGACAGGGCCTGGCTTTTGGACTTTGCTACAATACACTGGATGGTCCTTTCTTCTTTGGTCTGGAACTCATTGTGTGCATTACTTCCAACAGAGATCTGAAATATAGATCCATCTGACCACAGGAAACATATCTACTGTGTCAGTCCATCACAGATGTCTCAGAGCCCAGAGAAGTCGATGGTGCTTCTGGACACTGTCAACATAAGGCCTTCTTTTTGCACAGCAAAGTTTTCAGTGGCAATTGTGGATGTAGCTACATGCTCTAGTTTTGTACTCGACAAAGGTTTGCCAAACCACAGTCTTGAGCTCCTGTGGATATATCACCGATAGATGAGTTATCGACAGTTATCGATGCTGTGCTCTCAGAGACCAGAGATCAGCAGTATCCAGCTTCGGTGTGCACTCTGGCTCTAATGCAGAGAAATTCCTCTCCATTTCTTGAATCTGCTCAGTGTTATGCACCATGTTGAGGATGAAATATCCAAGTCTGTCTCGTCTCATGCCATCATTTCGCAGTAAGTCTGGCTCTTTTTTTTGTGCTCATTGTGTCATTTTGGGTGACCGATTTCTGTACACCCATCCGAGGTCTCATGTCCTCCTTCGCCCTCTGTGTATCACAGGCATCTTTTGTTGCTCCCTTTTCTCATCCTGCTCAGTGTTTCTGTTCGTTTAGTTTCCCCGGGTTCATTATTCAGCGGGGGATTGTCTCGCCTTCCTACATGCTTGTTTCTTGCTCTCGTGTTTTTCACTCGCTGTGGTTTCCCGCTGTCCCTGTTCCTGCCTCTGCGCCGTGCGTTCGCGAGTGTTGATCCAAGAGTCCCGTCCTCTCTGTTCCTGCTCCGCACAGACTGACCGTTCGGTTTAGACCCCAGCTTGGATCTCTGACTTCGCCCTGCTCTATCCCCAGAATCCCGATTGCCACCGCTTGACCTCAGTCTGTTCCATGACGACGCTCCGTCTGTCCTGCTTTGCTCTGACTGCTGATTACTGAACCCTGGATTGTCAACCTGCCCACATCAGGATCTGATGTCACCATCTCTGAGTTTTGCAACTGATGTCCTTCACCTACCAGTCTTTTCCTTCCCATCTTTCTTTGAGGGACGTTGTTTTGAAACCCTTCAATGATTTTCTCTGGCGTTTGTGGTTAAATTGGCGATCCTCGACTCATCTTTGCTCCCGAGGGACGAGACCTTTCCTGGGCGCTTTTGGAGACCCATTTGTCTGCATTTCATAAGTGTTGAATCCCTGTCCCCTAATCAGTTAGGATCATCTGGAGCTGAACATCAGGATTAATCCCACCTTTAAACAGCTTGTTTCTGCTTCAAAATGCAGTGAGGCTGAATGCTGACTCTTGTAGCAGCTTGTGCTTGCATGACTCAGTGGATCAAAGGACTAATGTTCCCGTCAGAAAGCTGGATTTTTTTCCCCTTTGATTAAAAATAATGGTTGTGCAGCCAGCAGAACGGTGAGGCCTGCCTGACGGTTGAATTCAAACCCGGGCCGGCGCCGGTCGCGCTTCAGTAGATGCTCTGCTTCTGAAACGCATCTCCAGCACACGGGCAATCTGTCACACGCCTATCGCCACTCCGACGTAACGCACCATTTGTCGCGGGCACTGAGCGTGCCCACACGCAAACGCCACTGCACAAGGACACTGATCCTGCCAACGCACAGCCTGCCATCACGCATGAACACGCAACACTACGCCGCACCAGGGCACTGAGCCCGTCGACGAGCGTCACACAACGGCACCCTGACAGGGATCCTGCGTCACATGACAAGCTATCACACATGAATGTGGAAATACGCCAACATGCAGCTCACCACTGCGTTTATGACACGCTATGCGCCGCAGCTCACCGACACACCAGGGACACCTGTCACGCCGTCAGCAGCTTCCTCGTCCCGGTCAGTTTTCTGTAGATTCTACCCCGAGTTTTGTTTCATGCCTTCAGTTTTTGGTTGTAGCTGTTTCTATGTATGTATTCAGTTTCACTCCGTTCTCTGTTTAAATTTGGTCATTTGTTACAATCCTTACATCGTTGTATTTGTTATTTTATGTACTTTGTCGTCGGCAGGTTCGCTTCTGTACATTCAGTATTGTTTTTGTTATTTTTCATGCTTATTGTTTTATTGTTCGCTTACCCTTAACCATCTATTCGCCCTAGCACTTCTGCTACTCTGGCTGATATCCTGTGTATTTTTGACCTCCTGGATTTTTGAAGCCTGTTTAGCCCCTTTGCACTGTCATCTCTCGAACTGATATTTCTGGTTACCGCACCCTTGCCTGGAACTGCGGATTCTGAGTTTGAATGTCGATAACCTCTGGTGTGGATTGCAATTGCTTCCTCCTACCGAGTCTTCCTGTACCCTTCAAGGACCTGACAACGGCAACATAAAACAGGCAGGAGCACAGGGGTAGCGACTGACAAAGCGTGTGGAGCTCAGGGATTGAGGTGTATAAACAGTTGACAGGGTGGATAGAGCGCGGGGACTGGAGGTGCATAAACAGTGTTTAAATGCAGAATGCGTCCGGCACAAGGACTGGGAGAGTGTAAACAGTGCTTAAAAGCAGTGCGCTTAGAGGTCGAAAGTGTGTACTTAGTGGGGCCTGTCGCTCCATGTGCTGTGTATTCTCTGTGGCCCAGTCTGGATTCACTGCTGCTGAGACACCTCTGAGCAGCTAATCAAACCTGCCCCCTTAAGCAGCTTTTAAAAGGGCCACACCCTCAGAGCACCAGCAGATTACGAACATGCCCGTTCCCTGGTGTCTGTTTCATCCCAAAGCAGCTCAACCTCTGGTGGCCGCTAACCTCAAATACTGATAAAACCATGCCTCTGCTAACCGCTAACCGCTACTACTGATAAAACCATACCTCCGCTAACCGCTAACCGCTACTACTGATAAAACCATACCTCCGCTAACCGCTAACCGCTACTACTGATAAAACCATACCTCCGCTAACCGCTAACCGCTACTACTGATAAAACCATACCTCCGCTAACCGCTAACCACTACTACTGATAAAACCATACCTCTGCTAACCGCTAACCGCTACTACTGATAAAACCATACTTCTGCTAACCGCTAACCGCTACTACTGATAAAACCATACCTCTGCTAACTGCTAGCTTGTAATAATGATAAAAACCATGCATCCCCTAACCGCTAACCTGTAATTATGATTAAAACCATGCCTCTGCTAATCTCTCATCCTGATAAAAACCAGCTCGGGCATTGGAAATTGGCATTTGCGAACATTTTAAAGACACAACTGCCTACAGTGGCTCCACAATGAAATTGCTCAGTCATCAGTAATAACAAAGATATGAGTTAAGCACGGGTTTGGTTTGAGGAATGGAATTATTCTGGCTAATTTGTTTGAGTGCTAATGGCATTCCTGACTTCAATTAGAAATTAATGAGGCAGTTATAGTATTCTTTTACATACTTTCTAACCTGAATCACAAGGTTTTTGCAAGATTTTACCATGGATTCTGTGCTCATCCTACTCGAGAATAACTAGACCATTCGGTCGGCTGTGACCCTGTGGGTGTAGCCCCCAAAAGCCCGCTTCTCCCCTTTGTAGCACATTATTTGGTCTATACTGTCGCCATGGCAACCGACATCAATAGGTGTTATAAACAAAGTATATCACATGTCCTCACCAAATATGAAAATTCTTAATGATCTTAATTACCAATACGAAATATCGGTCCAAAATTGCAGCCTGCACTGCATCCACAAGGAAATATCTATGCTTTGCCACTAATGCGCAAATAATTTTGCCAATACTGCTGCCATGGCAACCAGAATCGGAAGGTGTCATACGTGAAGTGTATCACATGTACATACCAAATATGAAAGTAATCGATCAAAAATTACAGCCTGTACAGTGTCCACAAGGAGGAGTGCATGTTTCAGCACTAATTTGCACATTATTCGGCCAATACTGTCACCATGGCAACCAAAATCAATAGGTGCCATAAGTGAAGTGTAACTCATTTCCAAACTAAATATGAAGGTAATCAGACAGAAATTGCAGCCTGCACTGCGTCCACAAGCAGATCTCTATGTTTTTCCCCAAATTTGCATATAGTTCAGCCAATATTGTCACCATAGAAACCAAAATCAATAGCTGTTATTAGGGAAGAAATCAGTCAAAAATTACGGCCTGTAGAGCGTCCACAAGAAAGTGTCTGCGGACGCGGCGGTGGCGGCGGAGATGACACAAGAACAATTATCGAATATGACTGAAATGATAGCACTTTTGGGAGGGCAGAATTAATGATAATTATGAAAGTTGTTGCTTATTCATTGCATCTGAAAATAAAGGCAGGTTTCAAATCATGTGAATTAATAAATAATGTGAACAATAGAAAGAGAAGCTGAAGTGTGCGTGTCTGTGTGCGTGCGTGTGCGTGTGCGTGTGTGTGTGTGTGTGTGTGTGTGTGTGTGTGTATGAGTGTGTGTGTGTGTTTCTGACCGAACGTAGTTTTTGTCACATATTTGAGAACTGAAGGATCATTTTGCCACTAGGGGGCGATAAAAGGCTGCATAGAGCTGACTCAGTGCGGGGTTATCAGGGGAAGCTTCACTGGGGCCCCTTTTTGAGGCTTCGTTATTCCACAGAGCTGCGGAGAGAGAGAGAGAGAGAGAGAGAGAGAGACGGGGAGGATATACTTCTCCTTCAATATGTTTCCTTCTCCCAATCATGAGAAATATGATCATTAGTAATAATAACCGCATTGAATCATAAGCTTCATGCTGTTAACCTGAGAACAGAGGGGGCAGAAACGGAGAGAGATCAGACTAACTGTGTGTGTGTGTGTGTGAGAGTGTGTGTGTGTGTGTGTGTGTGTGTGAGACACACATACACACACTCACGCACACACACACGCGCATACACACACGCACGCACGCAAGCACACACGCAGATGCACACACACTCACGCACACACACACAAGCACACACACACTCATACACACATGCACGCACACGCACACACGCACCCATGCACGCACACACACACACACGCGCGCGCGCGCTCACACACACACACACACACACACGTGCGTATATCAGGAGAGATGGATAACAGGGCAGAGAAGAATACCCTGGGTGATCTGTGTGGATCACCAAGCCCTCCCTTACGAAATAAAAAACTGCAAAGGAAAAAAAAGGATCGTTATAAAGTGTCAACAATGGGCCGTTAGCCGATCCAGGCTGTTGAATTTGTGTACAGAGAGAATCCATCACGGCTTCAAGTCTGGCCCGTAAAACTTCAGCACCTCTACTGAAACCTGTGCGGGTTCTGATGAGCAGTTCTTCACCTCCACATCCTCCGTGTGGGGGCTTATTCTTTCATTCTATTTCCGTCGGGGTGCCCTGCGCTCCGAAAACAATCCCTGGCCTTTTTCACCGCTTGTTTCATAGTACAGACATCAGCATCCGTTCCCAACTGCAGTCGTTTCGCGAGAACAGAACGCAAAGTAGAATATGATGGGTCTCCCCGTAATCTGCCGAGAGACAGGTCCGGGGGAATATGGGATATGACGCCGCCGGACAGAGTCAGGATACGGTGTCGAATCTGCAGACTCTGGAGAGCAGGAGAAGGCTGATGAATGCCTTTCTGCTGAGCCCTGCCGAGGTGCCATCATTTAAGGTCTCTTCACATCCCTGCCTTCAGGCCGGGGGGGGGGGGGGGTGGGGGCTGTAATGCCTCTCAGCGCACCTGTACTTACACCTGACAATCAGAAACAACACCACGCTCCGCTAGCAAACAGAGAAGAAAATTACTGCTTCCAAATATATTAGCCCTTCCCTGGATTCAGTCACAAAATGGCATCACACATATTTAGAGGCTGCTTTCATCCGCAGTGAGACGCAATTATTAGACCGAGTTGGGGCCAATTCCTCGAGTATGGGGTTAAGGGATGTCTCAAAGGCCTTGTTTACAGGTTTAATCAGGCGCAGTGAAAATATTGTTGCTGCTCATAACCAGCCCTCTGTGTCCCAGTCAAATGTGAGAGATTCTTCCCCGCGATCTGCAGCCCAAACCTGTTTATCACGAGTCCAGAGCAGGCGGGAGAGCTGATGAGCTGGTGAGACCTGGGGCCGCAGGAACAGCTGTCAGGGGCTTTGCTTTTCTCCGAAGCTCCACCGGGCCCCGTGCCAGCTGCCCCGACGCCGAGCCCAAAACCTCAGCGTCTCCGCCTGCTGAGGGTCAGCTGGGAGCAGGTGCACCTGTGACTGCAGGTTAGCGCAGACTACGCTACCTTTATCAGGCTCACACTCCCGCACAAGGCACTGTGCACTGATAGCACAGCAAAGGTCATGGAAATGAGTATGAAGTACAGGACATGGGTCACAATCAGTGCGATTCAACAGCCTCGTATTCAAAGTACTTCAGTTCACACACCGTGAGTTAAGGATGAGACGACATCTTTTTCAGTTACCTGGGTCCATTTGTTCAAAAAAACACTCCACGGCAGCCTTCAATTAGCGGATTTTTTGGATCAATTATGTTATCAGACCCCTTTTTCTCAATATAGACATTTTTTTATTTTAGTACTTGTAGCACCGGGGTCTTCAATTCTTGCACAGTATCAACTGACCACAGTCATGAATGTCAAGAGATCAAGTGTAGCTTAAATTCTGGCTCGGTTAGTAAATAAAACCTTATTCCCAGCATAAACAATTTTTTTTAACTTTATTTAATCAGGAAGGCCTCATTGGGATCAGCAGTCTCATTTGCAAGAGGGTCCTGGCCGGGACAGTCAGCAGCATAATTACCAAAGATGCAAACATGAAACACACAGAAATTTACAGAGGTCAGAGTCACAGAGCATAAAGCCATCAGTCAAAGCATCAACGGCCTGATACATCTTTTCCTAATGCCTCTAATCGACATTTAAAAATATTTTAGGAGATTAACTCCAGACCCAACTCTTCCCGCGGCAGATTCCAAGCCAGAATACAGCAGCACAGCGCTAATCAACCCAACAAACTCTTTCAAGAGACTTATTTTTCCATTCCTGTCCTTCACCTCTTGTCCCTGACCCTGAAATCGATTGAGATTTTCTGTCGTTCAGGTTATCCTGACGCATTTGACGAATTCCTGACAAAACCTAAAATAGTAGTTAACAGTGCTTCTCGAATTCAATAAACAAGGGAATTTGCACTGATTAAGAACGGAAAAGAGTTGAGATGGCATGTCGGTTAACGGGAAGCCCCAGGTGGCGAGACTCGGGGGTCGTGTCTCTTCTTGTGGTCATAAAGGCTCTTCGAGTCGCCTGCAGTTACGAGAGTGATGGGGGAGAGATGAATACAAGGGAACAGGAGGGGGGACGTTACAAATAGACGGAAGAGGATTGAATAGAGAGGGAAGAGGGCAGAAGAATGAAGGCGGTTAGGATGTGGGTGAATGGAGTGGAGTTTGGTCCGGTGCACCACCAGCGTTTAGGACTCCCTTCAGTGAGTCAGGAAGAAGGAAGGCTGGATTCCCTCAGGAACCCCTGAAACATTCCCCCTTTTTTTGCACTGAGTCACATATAAATGACTGACCTGTGAATTTGCAAAACCTCCTTCGATTCAACAGGCCTCTTCCATGTTTGTGACTGTCAGTAACTGACGCTTCTTTTACAGACCGTTTGATGGCACGAGGAAGATCCATCTCCCGAATTCAGGCGTACTCTCTCCACGAAGGGCAGAGCTGAGCTAGAGAGAAGAGAAGTGATTTTAATGAGCTCCAAAACTCTTCTTGGTGCTGTCTCAGGAGAGTACTCAAGGCCATCTCAGGTAAATATAACACTGCAAGTGTAGATATATTAAGTAATGATAAATGCATGTGCGAGTGTGTGTGTGTGTGTGTGTGTGCAGGTATGTGGATGTGTATATGTGTGTGTGTTTGTTAGTGTGCATGTGTGTGGGTGCAGGTGTGTGTGGATGTGTGTGTGTGTGTGTGTGTGTGCAGGTGTGTGGATGTGTATATGTGTGTGTGTTTGTTGGTGTGCATGTGTGTGGGTGCAGGTGTGTGTGGATGTGTGTGTGTGTGTGTGTGTGTGTGTGCAGGTGTGTGTGGGTGTGTGTGTGTGTGTGTGTGCAGGTGTGTGGATGTGTATATGTGTGTCTGTTTGTTAGTGTGCATGTGTGTGGGTGCAGGTGTGTGTGGATGTGTGTGTGTGTGTGTGTGTGTGTGTGCAGGTGTGTGGATGTGTATATGTGTGTGTGTTTGTTGGTGGGCATGTGTGTGGGTGCAGGTGTGTTTGGTTGTGTGTGTGTGTGTGTGTGTGTGTGTGTGCAGGTGTGTGTGGATGTGTGTGTATGTGTGTGTGTGTGTGTGCAGGTGTGTGTGGGTGTGTGTAAGTGTGTGTTTTATCTCCCATCAACTGTTTGACCTTTACTCATTCATTCCCTTTCTCCTCCAAACACAGGACAAATAATTATATTTATCTCTCTTTTCGACAGAGGAACAGGATGAGTATTTTTTGCAGCTCATAAACTCCACCTGGTGCTGTGGGGCAGAGGCCCTGTAGGGGCAGGACTCGCCCTTATGGTAGAATGATGACTTCAGATGACCAATTATTTGAAGTATTTTCAACTAACAGAGAAGGCGACTTTGAGAAGCGAGAGTTTCTATGACGTGACAGTGAGACACTTCTGAAGAAAGTTTAACTAACGAGTGAGTGCGTGGGAAAAAAATCAACATAATTCAAACAGATTTTCCTTTTTTATTGAGATGGTGCCACAAGTAAATTCACAAGACAATGCGGCAGCAATCATGGTCAACATCAGACGGAAGCATCATGGAAATCAGGAAAAATGAAATCAGCCACATCTCCTCTTTCTCTAAAGTGGCCGTTAACTTTATATGCACATCAGGGAGTTCTGCGTCACCGTAAATTTTGAGATGCGCAGCTAATACCGTCAAACCATTACGACCCGCCACAAATCAGATTCCCGATAGTTAAGGTTCCTCATCACTGGCGAGTTTTACTGCGTCGTCTCTCACGCGTTCAGAAAGACAGAACTCTGAGAAGTTTCCCTGAGTTATCTCAAAATACGGCGCTCTGTCACTTCCATAACTTTTATGACAGTATTACAGTCTCTTTCACACACATGAACACAAACACGACAGAAAACACGGCAGTTCTACAGCATGTTGGGTCGCTGGAGAGAGACGGAGAGCCTGGAAGAGGGAGGGAGGTAAACTCATAAAGTGTAATGATATATCGGGTGCCAGGCTGAAATCATCGCCCCTGGGCACAGCACTGATACCCACACAACTCAGGATGCAGGAGAGGGCTTTCTGTGACTCAGCCGTGTTTTGGCATCTAATTTTCTCACAAACACTGAGGTAACTTTCTATTACCCTGATATATTTGAGCGTACAAGACTCAAGGGGACAGTTCTCTGTGACTCTGGTGAGTTTTGGTGCTGCACCCTCGATGCAGGAGATTTCTGTTTCGTTGATGAGTTTTGGGATCTCATTCTCCGAGGCTCACAGGGCCGGTTTTCTCAGATCCGGCCGGGTTTTAGTGGCCGGTTGCTCGTGGACTCCGGGGGCGAGTTATCGGTGACTCTGATGAGTTTGGTGTCGAACCTCTCCCCTGTTCGGGGAGAGACCTGCACAGCCAGTTCTCATTATCTGGCTGCTGTGTTTTGCTCTGGGGAACAATCCTCTTTACTTTGGCTTCTTGTTAAAAACTCGTTAAACTTATGAGAAAAATAGAAAAGGAAAGGAAGTGACAGAAAAAAAGCCTCTTCAAGTTCAGTCTGCGTTAACGCAGCGTGTCCACGGTTATATGGCTCTGACTTGGTTATGTGAAGCACATTCAGTAATGTATGCATACACACACATGCACGTACAATAATTCCCACACAAACGCCCATATGAGTCCATACATATGCAGACATGCACTCCCTCTTCGACGCACGTGCATGAGCACACACAGGAGTGCACGTGCTACCATGCACATGGAATTAAAATAGTTATTAACCCTGTCATTGCCCACTCTGATTGTAGATATTCAGCCTTTTGGTCCCACACTGATAATAAATATTAAAGATATTCATATTATGCTCACATCCCAGTTTAATATCTTCATTTTGTGGTCCATTCACAAATATTTGCATATGGGCCCCACAATGATTGTAAATAGTTAGCCTTTGGGCCTCACACTGATTTCAGATATTAAAGATATTAAATCATTTGGTGCCCATTCCACTTTTTAATATTTTCATTTTTGTGGTCCATTTGAAAAGATCTGCAGGTTGTTTTTATAGTTAAAAAGCACCCAATAACAGCAGTACAGGCTGTGTGCTACGACACTCTGCACTCACTCAGCAGGAAACAGGCTCTTTTGGTTCCGGTCTCTCGAGGGCCCCGTCTCTATTCAGCTTTAGCCACTGGTTCTTCACATCTTCCTCCGATGGAAGTCCTTGCAAAAGGAATTTGCAGTCGCGAAAAGCCCTAATATGTAAGAGTTGGCTTTTTTTCTGAAATTGCGCCCCCTACAGTTTCTCAGGGCAACACCACTGTCAAAAAAACAAGTCGCGCCTCGACTCCACCTCTCTTGGAAAGCGGTACATTTCTTTTGTGATTTGGAAAAACCGAGTAAGTTTATCAGTGGAAAGGGACTCACAAATGAACAAGCACTTTTGGGTACTGGAAATTTTCCTAACCAAAAAAAATAAATAGATAAAAAAAATGCAATTGTGACAGTTCAAATAACACTAATAGTTAGTGTTTGAAGATTTTCACCTCTCTTAATTATTGCAAATGAGGGTCAAACTCAGTCCCTCATGAGAGTGACATATGTACTGGGTTCTTCCAGATCGCAGGAGATTTGGTCACCAGCTGAAGGATGTGGAATCAGCATCAAAGCCAAATATTTATGCCGATTTTCAAGGCATGCGACTTTGTATAGGTTTATGACTGAAGATATTCAGCCTTTTGCCCCACACTGACTGAAGATTTTCAGCCTTTGGCCCAACACTGACTGAAGATATTCAGCCTTTGGCCCCACACTGACTGAAGATTTTCAGCCTTTGGCCCCACACTGACTGAAGATTTTCAGCCTTTGGCCCAACACTGACTGAAGATATTCAGCCTTTTGTCCCACATTGACTGAAGATATTCAGCCTTTTGCTCCACACTGACTGAAGATATTCAGCCTTTGGGCCCCACACTAATTGAAGATATTCAGCCTTTGGGCCCCACACTGACTGAAGATATTCAGCCTTTGACCCCACATTGACTGAAGATATTCAGCCTTTGGGCCCCACACTGACTGAAGATATTTAGCCTTTGGGCCCCACACTAATTGAAGATATTCAGCCTTTGGGCCCCACACTGACTAAAGATATTCAGCTTTTGACCCCACATTGACTGTAGATATTCAGCCTTTGGGCCCACACTGACTGAAGATACTCAGCCTTTTGCTCCACACTGACTGAAGATATTCAGCCTGTGGGCCCCACACTGACTGAAGATATTCAGCCTTTGACCCCACATTGAATGACAATATTCAGCCTGTGGGCCCCACAATGACTGAAGATATTCAGCCTTTGGCCCAACACTGACTGAAGATATTCAGCCTTTTGTCCCACATTGACTGAAGATATTCAGCCTTTGGCCCCACAATGACTGAAGATATTCAGCCTTTGGCCCCACACTGACTGAAGATATTCAACCTTTGGCCCCACAATGACTGAAGATATTCAGCCTTTGGCCCCACACTAACTGAAGATATTCAGCCTTTGACCCCACATTGAATGACAATATTCAGCCTGTGGGCCCCACAATGACTAAAAGATATTCAGCCTTTGGACCCCACACTGACTGAAGATTTTCAGCCTTAGGCCCCACACTGACTGAAGATATTCAGCCTTTTGCCCCACACTGACTGAAGATATTCAGCCTTTGGGCCCAACACTGACTGAAGATATTCAGCCTTTGGGCCCCACACTGGCTGAGGATATTAAGCCTTTGGGCCCCACACTGGCTGATGATATTCAGCCTTAGGCCCCACACTGACTGAAGATATTCATCCTTTTGCCCCACACTGACAAAAGATATTCAGCCTTTGGGCCCAACACTGACTGAAGATATTCAGCATTTGGGCACACACTGACTAAAGATATTCAGTCTTTGGGCCCAACATTGACTGACAATATTCAGCATTCGGCCCCCACTGACTGAAAATATTCAGTCTTTGGGCCCAACACTGACTGACGATATTCAGCATTTGGCCCCCACTGACTGAAGATATTCAGCCTTTGGCCCCTCACTGACTGAAAATATTCAGCCTTTGGGCCCCGCACTGACTGAAGATATTCTGCCTTTGGGCCACACACTGACTGAAGATATTCAGCCTTTGGGCCCGACAATGACTGAAGATATTCAGCCTTTGGGCCCCACACTGACTGAAGATTTTCAGCCTTTGGCCCCACACTGACTGAAGATATTCAGCCTTTGGGCCCCACACTGGCTGAAGATATTCAGGCTTTGGGTCCCACACTGACTGAAGATATGCAGCCTTTTGCCTCCCACTTTCTGAAGATATTCAGCCTTTGGGCCTCACACTGACTGAAAATATTCAGCCTTTGGGCCCCACACTGGCTGAAGATATTCAGCCTTCGGGTCCCACACTGACTGATGATATTCAGCCTTTGGCCCCCACATTCACTGAAGATATTCAGCCTTTGGGCCCCACAATTTCTGAAGATATTCAGCCTTTGGGCGCCACACTGACTGAAGATATTCAGCCTTTGGGCCCCACACTTTCTGAAGATATTCAGCCTTTGGGCCCACACTTTCTGAAGATATTCAGCCTTTGGGCCCCATACTGAGTAAAGATATTCAGCTTTTGGGCCCACACTGACTGAAGATATTCAGCCTTTGGGCCGCACACTGGCTGAAGATATTCAGCCTTTTGCCCCACACTGGCTGAGGATATTCAGCCATTTGCCCCACACTTTCTGAAGATATTCAGCCTTTGGGCCCCACACTGACTGAAAATATTCAGCCTTTGGGCCCCACACTGACTGAAAATATTCAGCCTTTGGGCCCCACACTGGCTGAAGAAATTCAGCCTTTGGGCCCCACACTGACTGAAGATATCCAGCCTATTGCCCCACACTTTCTGAAGATATTCAGCCTTAGGGCCCCACACTTTCTGAAGATATTCAGCCTTAGGGCCCCACACTGACTAAAGATATTCAGCCTTTGGCCCCACATTGACTGAAGATATTCAGCCTATGGGCCCCACACTTTCTGAAGATATTCAGCCTTTGGGCCCCACACTGACTGAAGATATTCAGCCTTTGGGCCCCACACTTTCTGAAGATATTCAGCCTTTGGGCCCCACATTGACTGAAGATATTCAGCCTATGGGCCCCACACTTTCTGAAGATATTCAGCCTTTGGGCCCCACACTGACTGAAGATATTCAGCCTTTGGGCCCCACACTTTCTGAAGATATTCAGCCTTTGGGCCCCACATTGACTGAAGATATTCAGCCTTTGGGCCCCACACTGATTGAAGATATTCAGCCTTTGGCCCCACACTGACTGAAGATATTCAGCTTTTGGGCCCCACACTGACTGAAGATATTCAGCCTTTTGCCCCACACTGACTGAAGATATTCAGCCTTTTGCTCCACACTGACTGAAGATATTCAGCCTTTTGCTCCACACTGACTGAAGATATTCAGCCTTTTGCTCCACACTGACTGAAGATATTCAGCCTTTTGCTCCACACTGACTGAAGATATTCAGCCTTTTGCTCCACACTGACTGAAGATATTCAGCCTTTTGCTCCACACTTTCTGAAGATATTCAGCCTTAGGGCCCCACACTGACTAAAGATATTCAGCCTTTGGGCCCCACACTTTCTGAAGATATTCAGCCTTTGGGCCCCACATTGACTGAAGATATTCAGCCTATGGGCCCCACACTTTCTGAAGATATTCAGCCTTTGGGCCCCACACTGACTGAAGATATTCAGCCTTTGGGCCCCACACTTTCTGAAGATATTCAGCCTTTGGGCCCCACATTGACTGAAGATATTCAGCCTATGGGCCCCACACTTTCTGAAGATATTCAGCCTTTGGGCCCCACACTGACTGAAGATATTCAGCCTTTGGGCCCCACACTTTCTGAAGATATTCAGCCTTTGGGCCCCACATTGACTGAAGATATTCAGCCTTTGGGCCCCACACTGATTGAAGATATTCAGCCTTTGGCCCCACACTGACTGAAGATATTCAGCTTTTGGGCCCCACACTGACTGAAGATATTCAGCCTTTTGCCCCACACTGACTGAAGATATTCAGCCTTTTGCTCCACACTGACTGAAGATATTCAGCCTTTTGCTCCACACTGACTGAAGATATTCAGCCTTTTGCTCCACACTGACTGAAGATATTCAGCCTTTGCCCCCCACACTGACTGAAGATATTCAGCCTTTGGGCCGCACACTGACTGAAGATATTCAGCTTTTGGGCCCCACACTGACTGAAGATATTCAGCCTTTGGCCCCACATTGACTGAACATATTCAGCCTTTGGGCTGCACACTGACTGAAGATATTCAGCCTTTGGGCCCCACACTGACTGAAGATATTCAGCCTTTGGCCCCACACTGACTGAAGATATTCAGCCTTTGGGCCGCACACTGACTGAAGATATTCAGCTTTTGGGCCCCACACTGACTGAAGATATTCAGCCTTTGGCCCCACATTGACTGAACATATTCAGCCTTTGGGCTGCACACTGGCCGAAGATATTCAGCCTTTTGCCCTACACTTTTTGAAGATATTCATTCTTTGGGCCCAACTCTGACTCAAGATATTCAGCCTTTGACTCAGTTAACTTGGTTTAACTTGAATGGAGACTCTCTGATGCAATGTCTCCACCTTCAGAAGCTGACACAGCCTCATTTCAGTTCCTCATGAGTATAGACATTGGGCTGTAATTCAGTGAAACTCTCCCAGGATGTTGCAGTGATTTTCCCTGACTGTCGTTCTGTGAAACAGCTGCACTGCCCTCTGTCATGAGAAAAGAGCAAATTGCATAGGACTGCCAGATTTACAGTTTATCTGGACATTGCATTTTCGTTACTTCTTCTCAAACCTGCAGAAATCATTTGATGCTCGGACACCTTGCGATCCCAGATGGTATAAATCTCGACACTGAGATTCAGATTCTCAGAGAGTCTGAGCGTGCTGCTTACCCCCTTAAGCCACTGCGTATCGGTGGTGAGAATTCTGGTCAGGGAAAGGGTCACATCGCAGGAACACTGGTAACAGTGTCAAGACAACGTCTTTTATATGCCTTGGGTAGCCATGGTGATGAGGCGCGAATGTTTGCCATTCAAGCCCGCCGTCGACAGAAGGCCCAGCTCTGGCTTTGCGCTGCTGTGATGGTGGCAGAACTGGGCTTGGCACGGCAGCCCCAGACCCGCACGGTCACGTTCCCCGCACTGAACCTGACCAGATGCGACGTTTCTCTGACAGATTCTAGCGCCCGAGTGGCTGCACCTGGCAGCGGCGGCCGATTCGGAGAGCTCCTTGTCTTCTCTGGGCATAATAAAGGGCCCGGGATCGAGCTTGCGGCCAGCGAGAGTTAGCGGGAGCAGCGACAGCGTGAAATGAGCTGGCGGAGAAACAGAAGGCTTTTTAACAGCTGACTGCGGACTCGTCGAGTGCAGAGACGCTTGGCCATCAGTCCTGGAGAAAGAAGGAGAAAACGATAAACGGGAACAGAAGAGATAAGAGGCGATTGATGCGAGACGGCAGAGTGAGCGCTGAGACATGACCGCAGGTGACAAACCACGGAGTGAAAACATGAATCTCATGGCTCCGTCACTCGCTTCATTTGCTTCTCAAACCTTTTGTGAGGAAATTGAGGTCATTAGACACCAGGACGGTTCTGCCTGTGAGAGTCACACCCCTCCCGCACCCAAGATCTAACCATCCTAGCATGACAGGTTCTGAAATCGTCCAGGGTGGAGAGAAAATGAGTTTTTCTGTCAGGTTACACAAAGGAAAATGGCAAAAGGCAACGGTAGTAATTGCATGTAGATTACTGGCTTCCAGCTCATTCCACAAGTAGCTCTGGCAATTACATTGTACGTGCAATATGGAACATTTCACCGTGTTCATCGGAGAGAGCTGTGGCTCAGCCCCCTGTATCCTCCTTATGGAGCCCTCAGGCATCAGGGTGAAACTCAGGGGGACCCCAACTTGTGTGGGGCCGGGGTGAGGGGCCCATCTGGCTCTGGCTGGGTAAGGGCGTGAGATTGGGTGATCAGCACAGTGGGTTAGTCACACACGTACACGAGCACGTACGGGACACATACAAGCGCATGTGCACTGTTATACGTTTGAGAGCAACCTCACACGCACATGCACACGCACACACACACACACACTCGCAGATGGCATTTACCTCCTGTTTGTGGAGTAAAATTTATTAACTTGAGATTTAAGTATGTGTATGAATTTATGTGTCAATACACATTTGTGTTTGTGTACCTGTGTGTGTGTTTGCGTGCATGTGTAGCAGACCGAAGGAGGGCCCGGGCGGGGACTTAACCTCCAGACCCCCGGGTAAGAGTCATGCGCGCTGACCACATCGCCAAAGAGCCAGGCTCTTTAGCAAGGTAGCCAGGACACATACTTATTAGGAGACATTTCCAGTGACAGGACCCTTCAACTGTCACATGTTCGCATCTTACAGTGCTTGTTTGTGTATTAGTGTATGTTAGTGTGTTTGTGTGTGTATGTAGGCGCATCTGTATATTTGTGAGTTAGATTGTGTACGTATGAGTGTTTGTTTCTACGTGTGCATGTGTCTGTGCAAGAAGATGTTAGTGTATGTGTGTGTGTGTGTGTGTTAGTGTGTGCGTGTTGTTCATGATGTTGTGTTTGAGTGTATGTTTGCGTGTGTGCTTGCATGTGTTGCATTATGTGTGTGTGTTTGTGTGTATGTGTGCACATATGTTTGGCTGTGTGTGTGTGTGTGCATGTGTGCGTGTACATATGTTAGTGTGTGTTGTAGGTAAATGTTAAGAGTGTAAGTGTGTGTCCGTGTGCATGTGAGTGCGCATGTAAGTTTGTGCATGTTGTCTTTCTGTGTATATTTGTGTGCATGTGTAAGGGTGATAACATGTATGCATGTGTCTGTATGTTACAGTTTTTCCTTGTGTGTTTGTGTGTGTGTATATGCGTGCGTGTATGCATGTGTGTGTGTTTGTGTGTATATCTGTGTGTGCGCATGTGTGCATGTGTGTTAGTGAGTGTGTGTGTGTGCGGGCGCGTGTGCATTAGTATGTGTGTGTGTGGTTGCGCGCGTGTGTGTGTGTATTAGTACTCCTGTACTCTATCTCCACTGAGCTGAGGTCGGGTCCCGACTCTGCCCAGCTTCCTTAGGGAGCCTTAACAATAAAACCTCAACATTCACTCACCTCTATTACTGAAGGAAAGGGTCACTTTCCAGAATGTTCTCTGAGGAGTTTTTACTGCTCATCTTGCGTAAAGCCCCTCTCCCACAAACCAGGTCAGCGCTCTAAACAGCCAGGGCCTCACTGCTCTGAGACGGACTGCTGTCGAGAGGAACCGAAAAAGCAAACTTTTATTGATGATTATAATTATCTTTAACTCTATTTAACGTGATCCAAAACATAAACTCCACTCACAGACGACACAAATAACATTGATTTTCTCATAACAATGGTGCATGTCAAGGTCAGCGGACAGACCGTAGAAAGTAAGTGAACAGTCAGTTCCTGTAGTTGATGTGTTGGATGAGGAAGACATGGGTACTGAGCGATTTTGACAAGGGCCATATCATTATGACCAGATGAGTGGGTCAGAGCATCTCTGAGGTTGGCAGTGGTGAGTACCAGCTGACTGTGGCCCAAGAAGGGACAAACCGAGATCCACGTTTGAGTGTTGGGTGCCCACGACTCATCGATGCTTGAGGACAACAAATGTTATCTCGTCTGGTCCTGACTGACAGAAGGTGACTGTGGCACAGGTTGCTGAGAACGCTAATGATCTAAAAGGAGTGTGTCACAACTTACAGTCCATAATAGCCTGGAATCAATCCATGAAGCTTTGGTCACTCCCAACGGTCACTTGCTTGTATGTCTGGCCTCAGTCGGTAGGCCAGCGTTTAACTTTCAAATATTTGCACAAAATATGCGAGATCTGTGGCTCACAGTCGCAAGGGTGCCCCGCCCCTTTAGACAGACTTAAAAATATATAAAATACCACAGTTCTGCATTCAGCAGAAGTCCCGCCACCCGGCTCGTGTTTATACGAGTATTCATCTGAGCGGCAGCAGCGTCTCTGGGCAGTGAATGAGCCGGGAGGCGGGACTTCCGTTGAATACGCAAGCTTACTTGAAGCATAACTGTAGTATCTTATTATTTTAGCTAAAAATAACCGTGTTTCTTTTGTTCTGAGGATACGAGTGGACAAAGCAGACTTGGATTATACTGGACGTTGCGTTAGACGATGGTTTGAAAGTTTGTCAACAGACGTTTTGTGAAGTTTTCCCATTGCTACTGTGTGACCCCATTTGCTTCCAGCAAAAAAGGAATTTGGATAATTTTTCAAAACTGTCCAGTGGCCATAAAGTTGCACCAGGTGAAGACCAACTTTGTCCGTTCAAGACATCTAATGGTGAGTAATTAATATACAAATTACAGATTTTGGGTGGAGCATCACTTTAATCTAGCTGATGCAATCATGCCCTTCGAGCTATAGCTATAGCTAATGCCAATCACAGTGAAATACGTCGTGTAATTTGAGAATTATTTAATTTAGCCTTTTTTATACCAGGGAATCCCACTGAAATAAACAAAATGCAGATATGGCCAAACATTATCCTGTTCAGAACATAACAACCAGTCCAAGAGTAAAAGCAAGCAAAACACAATCTAATTTTTAAGCTCATGCCAAATAACATTCACGAATGCCATTGCTGGCCAGCTCACTCATATTCCATTGGTGGTTCTTGCCAAAAGGTCGCCCAATCAGCCAAGAGCAGAAAACATGAATATTCATATATTCACTTCATTAGTGACATAAAGGCTAAACGCTGGCTATACGACTGAGGCCAGACTGATGAGTCAGTGACCGTTGGGAGTGACCAGCGCTTGATAAGTATGGATTCCTGGCTAAGTCCATAACACACTGCTGCGTACTCCCGTGCATGTGCATGGCAGAGAGCTGTGACTCTCGTGCAGAGAGCTGTGACTCTCATGCAGAGAGCTGTGACTCTCGTGCAGAGAGCTGTGACTCTTGTTTCTCAGGCCGGTGACAGGCTCCCCCCTCCTCCGCCCTCCCCCTCAATCACATTAATCTTCATTGGCGATTAAAAATCCTTCCCCTGCTGCGGGCCTCATTCTCCCTGACAGAAAATCAGCAGGAGTGTTTTTTAATTATCACAGAAAGTGCAAACTTAACTGAAATGAAGTCATTGATCCAAATGCTGCAGGTGTCACAATGTCCCACTTCCTCTCAAAAAACACTGCTCTGCTGGGGTAAATCTCTCAGCTCCTGCTCTCCGACAGCTCTCTCGCTTCTCACTCTCACACTGCCATCGCTGTTTCCCTCTCTCTCTCTCTCTCTCTCTCTCTCTCTCTGCCTTTCTCTGTTGTACATCTCTCTCGATCGCACCTCCCTCTGCGTAAAGTGTTTTCTGTGCCTGTGCCAAAGATCTCTGCAGGCCTTTGATGAAAAAGGAAAGCAGCTTGTGCTGCCTGGCTGACCCTCCCACTGCAAATGCATTCTGGGTAAGCATCTCCGCTCCATCAGCAACGCAGTCGAGAGTTCAGCGGGCGTACATTTTGGGACCAGAATCAGTTCCACAGTCATGCTTGATGACAAATATCTCAATATAACGCTGGTGTCACACTGTCGCAGGATGACACAACTGGAGACGTCCAGTTCGCATCAAGTGCCAACACTATCATCACTTTTTTTTGTAAATGTTGTCAGATGCAGCGACGTTTGTTGACTTGACAGCAAATGTAACTCGC
>CM056573.1:189535102-189662602 GCA_029721435.1 Gymnothorax reevesii | reverse complement strand
CTCATCGCAATACTCTCTGAAACCCCTCCATCTCATCAGGATACTCTGTGAAACCCCTCCATCTCATTGCGATACTCTCTGAAACCCTCCATGTCCTCGCGATACTCTCTGAAACCCTCCATCTTGTCGCAATACTTTCTGAAACCCTCCATCTCCTTGTGATACTTTCTGAAACCCTCCCTCAGCTGCTCTAGACACCAAGCCACCTGTGTTGAATCCGCTCCCAGCACTGATGAAAATGACCTGCTATGAATATGGGTTATTAAAAAGTCTGGGTCTGGAGATTTGACTCCTCCAGTGCTCCGTAGTTACGGCGCTTCAGCAATGAGAAGTTTAAGTAAATATCAGTGAAACTCCATGGGGGTATTTATTGCCTGCATTTGGCTCATCCTGCAGTGGGAAACCACAAAACCATCTCCAGCTCTATAGTCAGAGCCTCAGTCAGGAACAGTGGTTGACGTGTTCCATGGAGTGCTGAGGGGATCCCATGCAATCACGGGGAGAAGATGCAAACCGTACTCAGAAAGACCTGCTATGAGGGACTCAACAGACAGGCCATGGGTGTCCAGTATTACCCGCAAATGTGATGCGGCGTGAGTGTGCGAAGACAAATGCCGAACTTCTGAAAGCGATTTGAAATGATCAAAGCGCCACTAGGTGTCTAGTGCGGCGTCAACTAGACAAGGAAAAAGAAATTAAAATGAAGAGTCCTCTCGCCCCACAGAAACGGACGAGAGAAAAACCGAGCTTCGGTGTAAAACTCAAAAGGAACTTTCCTCACAGACTTGCTCGGCACAGAGCTCGAGTGCCGACTTAAACTAGAAAACGAAAACGTTACGGCTAAGATGAACAGCCGAGAGAAGCACTCAAGAATCCTGACTAACACCCTGCGGGAATTCTAAGAAACAAAAACAAAATGTAAATAATAGGTCTCGCTACCTCCTCCGCGTTGCGGGGCAACACAAAGTACCTGCTGGGAACCGAAAGTCACGAACGCTGCGTGTTCAGCTCCTTCGTGACTCCGATTACCCAGCTACCAGAAAGACCCAGGAAACCACCTAAGTAGAGTACTATATGACTGACAAACAGTCTAAGAAAGAATGACAATCAAGCGCCGATCAGCTGGAGACACCTCCCTGAAATGGGTCTCCTGCTGGGTGGAGCCCAGTCAACCAGCCCGTCAGCGCACAGCAGAGCTGAGTGTTGCACGAGGCAATTAAGGACTTGATCAGAGAAAGCTGGTCAGGCTGCAATCCGCAGCCAACCATGACAGCAAAGGGCCGCTCCAGTCGTCTCAGTTAGACCACACCTTATTGTTCTCACCGAGATCTTAATTTCATACTGGGATCAATCACCAGTTAATCAGGTGAAGTCAGAGCTGCCAAGCTGGGGTACAGTGGAGCTGCAGGTCATCAAGCGTGTGGCAGAGAGAATGTTCTAGAAGTTTTGGGCTTCTTGACTGCATCCCGATAGTGAAAAAGTCTATCCTCTTCTGCTGAGCTGATATAGCTTCTCTGCTATCTGGACATATGGGGACAAGATGCCAGTGGAGGGAGGAAATGATTTTGTGAGCATTAGGATGTACCCTTCAGGCTGAATAGGAAGCATATTCATGGCCATTTGTCTTTGGTCCTTTTGACCAGCCTGAAGATACCTCTGTAGGTGCAGTGAGGTTTGTCCAACACTAGGGCGCAGTGCAGAGGTCCGCCCCATTATTTTACCCATCCCCACCCACTGCCATCCAGTAGAAACACCAGAGGGTGTTTGTGCTATAAGACAATATATTCTGCAGGTTCACAAGCTAATTGGTAAACAGGATGAATGGCCTCAGGGTATGCTGGGATAGATCAGGAAGTATGTACTCTGGATTACGCTTGGCCATTAGCGATGGTCATTAAAATGAGCATATCCACCACCCCATTACCCCAAGTCAAATGTTTCATTTGAAATAATAAAAATAACTATTTAGACTACTGTGCAATCCCCCGGGCTAATGGCCATTTCAATAGAATCGACTTTCACCCGGAATTCATAACATAACTCCCCGTTAATCAGCCAGAGTGAGAGCTAGATACACAATGTCATATTGTCCGATTGTCAAAACCATTCAGGAATTCAGAACATCGGTGACATGAGGTAGATGCACTGTTGTGAACATCAGGCCCAGCTCACATGGTATACGAAGGTTGTCAGTGAAATTATGGTATGTCTCCTTGCTGTGAGGCCTGACTGCAGGAGAGAGATGCAGCCCTGATGTTGAGTTGTTCCAGGCTGATACATGCAGGCAGCTGAGATCTCTCTGCCAGGTCTCGTTTCTCGAAAATTTCCTACCTCTTTTGTCATCTTCTTTCGATCCCCATGAAGAGCTTCAGGGGTAAAATCACATTACTCTCCTCATATCCAGTCGAGAGCAAAATTTCGGGCTCCGTACATCGCATCTTTACCGTCCCCTCTCAAAGGCCTTTTATGGCACTTCACCTCGTCGGCACGCTTCGGTCTGGGGGTGCGGTCGGATTTGACATGCGGTGCAGGAAAGCTGACGGCTCACACAGTTTACTTGTTCTCCTGTGGCTGGACTCATCCATGAGCGCTCTGCTCAGAGAGGATGGGACAGACTGTGCATTTGGAGAAATCGCAGCCTCACACCAGCCGTTCCATTCTGCTTCTATCTCTGCTTGATTAACAGCCACATCAGACCATTAATCCACACGAGCCGGAAGATAAATTAGCCCTTTAGCCGAATACTATCCAGCACTGACTTGTTTTCCTGTCCCAGAATTCACTAAATTCTTCTTCTTATTATTATTATTATTATTATTATTATTATTATTATTATTATTATGTTTTCGTCTTCTTCTTTTGTGGTAATTTGAATGTGTGGAAATGTGATCTTTCCTTCTGGGCGACAGCAGAGGATCAGCACCAAAGCACCAGAGTGAAAATCCCAAATTCGTTTTCAGAATTCCTGGCCTTGTCATAAGCCTCGTGTGAACGCCTTCGGTGTCTCCTCCCATTTTGATTGGGTAATGAGAGGTAATGTCCTCTCTGATTGGTTTGCCTCTTGCGTGCTCCCTTGTCCTCGGCTGTGTCTTGTTTCATAGTCACCCCATGTATCTGTGACGTTTATACCCCCTCCTGAGAGCTGCAAGGTGCTGGATTTTAATTTGCTCTGTGTGCTTGGAACCAGTCATTGTTCACGAGTTAAACTCTTCGCCTTGTGAAAGTAAAACGCAAACTTCAAGGACAGTACTTTTCGGAAGTTACCTTCCTTATTTAGTCAATAAGAACAAACTCCCAAAGCTCTTTCAAGTTTTCCAGGCTCGGTACTGCATTCTTGCTAATCCTGTCCAAGTATGTTCCTCTGTCCAGTTTATTAGGAATTAGATCCCACCCCCTCTATGATAATCAGTATTGGAACCATGTTCCTCCTAAGCTACTCCATCCAGCCCTCAGACACTGGCGAAGTCTGCACTGCGCCGCACCTGGCAGCCATCCCGGAAAGCCATTGTTCAGACGTTGGCAACCCCTGCCCTGCTTTGCCCACAATACTTGAGCTGGAATGTGCTATTCCTGTCTGGGCTCGGACAAAGTGGCTATCAAAAATTATCAAAAGATTTAAGTTCTGTTTTTCATCGGTGCAACAGAAAATAGTTTTTCTGAAAGTCAAAGCTGGGTCTTTGGCAATATTTTGCCTCCAGTTTTACAATGTGGGAGAGAATTTAAAATATCTGCAAATAAATATTTAATTAACAAATACAATTAAAACCGAGCAGGAGCTGATTGCTGTGGGAAAGGGGGGTGGGTGTTTTATTTGATTTACAAGTGCCCAGAGGGATGGCCATTTAGGCATTCACCCGATTGGAATTTTTTAATTAGAAAAAGTAAGTGAATTGAGAGGAAAATGGCTTCCATTCAATGCTAAATGAAACAGTTAATCTATCAGGTAATATGTGTGAACTGATGGTGATTTATGATGAGATTCAATGGGTTCATTTCTTTCCCTTGCATTCAAGTGTTCAACAAAAACTGATTATACTAAATCCCTTGATGCAAAATGCTCTCTAAATGTTTTTGGCATGTTTTGGAATATTTTTTATTTCCATTATGAGAAACTCTGGTAACATGGCAGTAACATTGTGTTTGTGTCAGTTGGGATGAGATATGCCATAAAAGGGCACAACAGATGAAATATTTAACAAATATATATAATTGTAAATCTAACAATGTTTTGTCAGCATATGAAGCATTACTCATACTAGCAAACATACATACCGCGGAAAGGTTGCGATTGTTTTGTGTTATGCGCTGTGAATGTGTTTGAAGGAAAGAGAGTGTCTGAACTATAATGTGTGTCTGTATGTTTATTCAAATGTTTGTGTGTTCGTGACTATATCTGAACGTGTGTGTGTGTGTGTGTGTGTGTTTATGTATATGTCTGTGTGTCTATGTGAGAGTGACAGGGTATTGCGTGTGCATTTGTATGTGTGAAACCTTGTGTGTGTGTGTGTGTCTGCGTGTTAACGCGTGTGTTGTGCGTATGAGACAGTGTGTGAATATGGGTGCGTATCTGTGTGCGCATGAGAGACTGTGTGTGGGTTTGTGTGTGTGTGTGCGTAAGAGACAGTGTGCTTGTGTGTGTGTGAGCGCATAAGAGAGAGTGTGTGTGTGTGTGTGTTAGCATGTATGTTGTTCATAAGAAACTGTGTGTGAGTATGATTTAGCGTGTATGTGTGTGTTAGAGTGGATTAGCGTGTGTGTGTGCGTAAGTGACAGTGTGTGTGTGTGTGTATGTGTGCGTAAGAGTGTGTGTGTGTTCATAAGAAGCAGTGTGTGAGTGTGTTTTACCTTGAATTTGTGTGTCTCAGTGCATTAGCATGTGTGTGTGTGCGTAAGTGACAGTGTGTGTGTGTGTGTGTATGTGTGCATAAGAGTGTGTGTGTTGTTCATAAGGAACAGTGTGTGAGCGTGTTTTAGAGTGTGTGTGTGTGTGTGTGTGTGTGTGTGTGTGTGTTACTGTGTTAGTGCGTCCTCTCAGCTCCTTGATATTTGAAGGTTGAATGTTGCAGGAGAAGTTGAAGACGCCTGCTCCTCACGCAGAACTCGGCGTTCCTGAGCGATTCCGCTGGGAGAAGCCCCTTAAACAGCGACGGCATCAGAACGCTGAACGATCAGAAATCACTCAGTGCTGGCAGAACAAAACACACCCAAAGGAGAAATACTAAAGAATCATAATGCTTTCAGGGGACATCAGAACTAATAAAAGCTGGTGTAAAGGCCTGCCAACCGCCGCTCAATGGATGTGACGCAACCACATTTCAATAATTACTTTATGGGATCCTAATGGAATCTGCTCTGGTGATGTCACCATGCTGCGTGTGGCGGCATCCTCGGGGCAGCCGGGACAAGGAAAAACAGGCCAATCACAAAAGCCCCTGGCACCTGATCAACCCAGGCAATGGTACGGCTGCCAATCAGGTGCCCCGGGCTGTAGGATGGATATACTCTTTAGCTGCTTTCACACTGGACACGATACAAATTTTTCGCACAACAGATTACATTCAAAGTCTATGCAAAGACGCGTGTATTCGTGTCCTTGCATTGATTTTGAATGTAATCTTTCAGGCGAAAAATTTGTTTTGCGTTCGGTGTGAAAGCAGCTTAACCCTGTGATTTTTCAACACATGACATAGTATCTTATAGTATCATTACACTACATAACGTTACATAGCATGTTTTAGCATGACATTCCATAATGCAATGACCAGAATAAACCATTCATCCTGACTAAGCCATCTACTCTAATCAAATAAAAATAATGAAAATAATAATGCAAAACCCAAAACCAGTGAAGTTGGCACGTTGTGTAAATCGTGAATAAAAACAGAATGCAATGATTTGCAAATCCTTTTCAACCTATATTCAATTGAATACACTGCAAAGACAAGTTACTTAATGTTCGAACAGGTAAACTTTGTAATTTTTTGCAAATATTAGCTCATTTGGAATTTGATGCCCGCAACATGTTTCAAAAAAGCTGGCACAAGTGGCAAAAAAGACTGAGAGAGTTGAGGAATGCTCATCAAACACTTATTTGGAACATCCCACAGGTGAACGGGCTAATTGGGAACAAGTGGGTGCCATGATTGGGTATAAAAGCAGCTTCCCTGAAATGCTCAGTCATTCACAAACAAGGATGGGGCGAGGGTCACCACTTACTGAACAAATTCCTGAGCTGATTGTAGAACAGTTTAAAAACAACATTCCTCAACGAGCTATTGCAAGAAAGTTAGAGATTTCATCATCTATGGTCCGTAATATCGTCAAAAGGTTCTGAGAATCTGGAGAAATCACTGCACGTAAGCGACAAGGCCGAAAACCAACATTGAATGCCCGTGACCTTCGATCCCTCAGGCGGTACTGCATCAAAAACCGACATCAGTGTGTAAAGGACATCGCCACATGGGCTCAGGAACACTTCAGAAAACCACTGTCAGTAACTACAGTTCGTCGCTACATCTGCAAGTGCAAGTTAAAACTCTACAATGCAAAGCGAAAGCCATTTATCAACGGCACCCAGAAACGCCGCCGGCTTCGCTGGGCCCAAGCTCATCTAAGATGAACTGATGCAAAGTGGAAGAGTGTTCTGTGGTCTGACGAGTCCACATTTCAAATTGTTTTTGGAAACTGTGGACGTCGTGTCCTCCGGACCAATAAGGAAAAGAACCACCCAGACTGTTATAGGCGGAACGTTCAAAAGCTAGCATCTGTGATGGTATGGGGGTGTATTAGTGCCCAAGGCATGGGCAACTTACACATATGTGAAGGCACCATTAATGCTGAAAGGTACATACAGGTTTTGGAGCAACATATGTTGCCATCTAAGCAACGTCTTTTTCATGGACGCCCCTGCTTATTTCAGCAAGACAATGCCAAGCCACATTCTGCATGTGTTACAACAGCATAGCTCCGTAGTAAAAGAGTGCAGGTACTAGACTGGCCTGCCTGTAGTCCAGACCTGTCTCCCATTAAAAATTTGTGGCGCATTATGAAGCGTAAAATACGACAACGGACACCCCGGACTGTTGAACAACTTAAGCTGGACATCAAGCAAGAATGGGAAAGAGTTCCACCTGAAAAGCTTCAAAAATTGGTCTCCTCAGTTCCAAGAGCATCAGCAGACCAGAGCATTGACCCACTTTTCCTGTTTCCTGTTTCCACAATCGCTCACAGCCTGTCAGTCGTCTGGTTTGCTGCTACCCACGCTTTTAGTTAACTTTTATTATTTTTTCGTTATTTTAGCGTTTTGTTGTTTTGACATCTTATTGTTTTATCATTTTTATTTTATTTACTTTATATTATCGTCTTAATTATTTTATCCTTTCTATCATTTTGTTTTATCATTTTATTCGTTTTATTATTTCAAACTATCGTTTTAATTCGTTTTATCCTTCCAACTATTTCATCATTTTATTCGTTTTATCATTTTATTCGTTTTATTATTTTAACTTTTAAGTAATGGCGCCGCTTACCTCTCCGGGCTGCACGAGCTGCGTCCATTTGTCCCAGAGGATCGCGGAGCTGGAGGGGAGAATCTCTACCCTTTACCAGATCAGGGATGACGAGCAGCTCATCGATTCCATGGTCGCTCCAGCTCTCGCCGCGACGAGCGTCACCTCTACGGGCGAGCGAGATTCGATCGCTCTCCCTCCTGAAGCCGTCTCGAGCCACACCGAGGTCCCCTGGATCCAGCTGGGAGCAAGGCCCAAAACGGTCATGAGCTCCACACCCTGCCAGGCGGAACCTTGGGCCGTATCGCGAGGCAAACAACGCTGCGGCAGGAGGTCATCTCGCGTCCCGCATGTTTGGGACCTGCAGCTGGACAACAGGTTTTCCATTCTTGACGAGGAGGGTTCGTCATCCCCGCCGTCTCCTGTATGCCTGGCTGCACCTCCGCCGCCTGCGCCGAGAGAGGAAACGCGGCTCCGGGTGGCAAGCTCCGCTGCCTCGCGGCCTGCTACTCCGATCTCTCCCCCGGCGAGACCCAGGTCTTCAGACAGAGCTGCTCCCCCGGCGAGATCCCGGTCCACGGACAGTGCCCTGAGACTTCCCGTCACCCTCATTATCGGGGCTCAATCATAAGGAACATTCAAACGAAGTCTACAATCACATACTGCTTCCCGGGTGCCAGAGTTTTAAACATTTTAAACCGGATTCCCAGCCTCTTGGACAAACATCCCCATGTTCGGAACATTGTTGTTCATGTTGGAACTAATGACACTTTGTACCAACAGTCCGAACTGCTGAAGCGGGATTTTATCACTCTTTTCGATAAGCTAAAGGTATGTGGAAAACGTGTTTTTATCTCTGGTCCTATCCCGACTTTAGGTCGTGGTATAGGGCGTTTTAGCAGAATTCTCAGTCTCCATTCATGGCTGCAGTCAATTTGCACTTCCCATAGCATGTTTTTTATTGACAATTTTAATTTGTTTTGGGAGCGTGCAGCTTTCTACAGAGGAGACGGAATTCATCCCTCTCCGTTAGGTGCACGGAAGCTTGCCGATAACATTTTATTTACCATAGATACGTCACGCAAATGACTACGCCAGTCAACGCAGAATAAAAACCCGAGGGTTACCAGCTCTGGTACTCAGTTACAGGTTGACCACGATGTAGTAACGTTATCCTCTCTTGACTCTCCTAGCGATTCGAGTATTATTTCTCACAATGTAGCTGAATCACGACCTAATTTAGTCAAGGGCCTGAACTTTTTTTTATTGAACACAAGAAGCGTGAAATCTGTCAATAAAAAACGTAACAAGTTGATTCAAGGCTTAATATACGCTGGCATGCCTGATATTGTCGCCCTCACAGAAACTTGGTTGAACGACTCTGTCGCGTCAAATGAAATTCTTCCCGAGGGTTACACCCTGTATCGCAGAGACAGAGGTGGCAAACGAGGCGGCGGAGTTTTTCTTGGTATTCGTAATAATATGATCTCCCGCCGTCGGCCCGATTTGGAACCCAGTAGTTGTGAGGTTATAATTTGCGAACTTGTGCCTTGTAGATCATTGAAAGTATGCATTATCTTGTGCTACAGACCTCCAGATAGTGATCCTTTGTCTTTTAATGATTTTTTGTCTAACGTTTTTACTAAATGCAGTATTGAGTACAAAATTTTATTCGCACTTGGCGATTTTAATCTCCCAGATATTCCTTGGTGGGACGAATCGGCGAACATCGGTCACACGCTGTGTGATTTGGCTGACAGCTTTTCCCTCACCCAGATCATTGACCAACCTACTCATATTAAGGGAAATGTGCTTGATTTAGTTTTTACCAATATCCCTGAACGTTGCTCCGAGCCCAATGTAACATTTGGTCAGTTTGACAGTGATCATGCTGTGATCCAGTTCAATTTTCAAACTCGTGTCAACAGACTCCGCACATGCGCGAGAAACGTGTACAATTTTAAAAGAGCTGACTTTATCGGGCTACGATCTCACATGGACAAAGTGCCATTTCATTCTGCTCTTCTTCATCTTGATATTAATGTTAATTGGCAAAGTTGGCTTGATCTTGTACATTCATCTGTCAGCAAATTTATTCCCATTGCTGTAATTAAGGATATAAATTCTCCTGCCTGGGTTGACAGTGAAGTGCGCCACCTGAGCAACAAGGTACAATCCACACGGAAACTTGCTAAAAAACGCAATACTCCAGCGTTGTGGGCAAAATTTCGCAAACTAAGGAATAAATTAAAAAATGTATGTACTTTCAAGTACAATCAGTATTTGGACGTTCTCAGTGATTCTCTTGCCACGACACCAAAGCGTTTCTGGGGATTCTTCAAGAGTAAAACAAAGACAAAAAGTGTCCCCAGTTTTGTTGCTTATGGAGAGAAAACTGCCTCCAATCCTAGCACAAAGGCGAGTCTGTTCAACGAGTGTTTTCAATCCCTATTTACCCCTCAGCCTTTAGAACGAACATACCCGGATATAACAGTCTTCAAACATGTTCATTTGGGTGATTTAAGGATTACTGCCCATGAAGTTGAATCAGTTTTGATTAACCTTGATACAAATAAAGCATATGGGCCTGACGGGTTACCAGCTCGGATTTTAAAAGAATGTGCTCGTGAATTGGCTCCATCACTTTGTAGTCTTTTTAACAAATCTCTTCAAGCTGGAGAATTACCACTTGATTGGCTAAGAGCAAATGTTATTCCAGTCCATAAAAAATCTGACAAAGAAAATGTGAGTAATTATCGACCGGTATCGTTAATGTGCATTTGTAGCAAGGTGCTGGAAAGGTGCATACTTAATTTTGTCCACCCTCATGTAGTGCCTGTTCTACATCACCTGCAACGTGGTTTTGTTAAGGGTAGGTCAACAACAACTCAGTTAATCCAGGTATTTCATGATGTTGGCAAATGCTTAGATCAGTCCGGACAAATTGATATTTTATATCTAGACTTTTCATCTGCTTTCGACTCCGTCCCCCATGACTTACTTTTATATAAACTCCAGACATACGGATTTCATGGAAATCTTTTAAAGTGGTTTACGTCGTACTTATCCAATCGTAAACAAAGAGTTGCTGTCGATGGTGCCCTATCATCCTGGTCTCCCGTTAAATCAGGGGTTCCACAAGGATCAATTTTGGGCCCTTTGATGTTTCTGCTGTATATTAATGACATGCCAGACTGTGTAAGTCCTGAGACTAGGGTTGCCTTGTTTGCAGATGATTCTAAATGCATAAGAGAGATCAGAAACACGCAAGACTGTTCACACCTGCAGTGCGACCTAGAAAACATCTTGGATTGGAGTCGTAAATGGGACATGAGATTTAACGCTGGCAAATGTAAACTATTGAGCGTTACAAGGAAGCGAATTCCCATTCTTCACCATTACACAATGAATGGTAATCTAATTGAAAAAGTCGACTGCATGCGTGATCTTGGGATTGTGGTGTCATCAAATTTATCATGGGATGCACATGCTAATGTCTTGGTCAGTAAAGTAAATCGCATGCTTGGATTAATTCAAAGAACTTGTGGTCATACGTGTTCAGTTCAAACAAAACGAAAACTGTATATTTCGCTTATAAGACCACTTTTAGAATACTCCACCCAATCTTGGGCCGTATCATCAAAAAAATCTCTCCTTCATATTGAAGGTGTGCAAAGGAGAGCCACTAAGTACATTCTTGGTTATAATGATTGTGTTGATAGCAATTATAAAGCCTGACTAATGAAGCTTGATCTTCTACCGCTGGGCTACAGACGTGACATATTTGATTGTGTATTCTTGTGCAAATGCTTGAAGGGGGAATATGACATTAACTGCAACCATTTTGTTTCATTTCAAAATGAGGATACATTTTTAATGAAAATTCCAAGATTTAGGACTGAAACTTTTCGCCATTCATATTTTAACAGATTATTTTATTTGTGGAATGCCAGTCACCTCTATCAAATTTCTGATACTACAGCTGCTTTTAAATCGAAGCTATTTCATTTTTATACAGAAAAGTTCAACAACTATTTTTCTTCTGATGATTCATGTACATGGGTTGGCAAATGTCATTGTTCACGTTGTCGTCTGTCCCTCTGATGTTACTTACACTTGCTGATAAACTGTCTTATTTTATTATGTTTATATGATTTTTTTTTTTTTTTTCTTCCTTCTCATTGTTCAATTGTCTGTACATGTTGTGGGATGATTGCCTCACAATAGGTGCCTTGCCACCTGTGCGATCATTTCCTGACTTCTGTCAAAGCTTAATAAATAAATAAAAAATAAATAAACAAACGTTTACTGAGTGTCATTAAAAGGAAAGGCGATGTAACACAGTGGTAAAAAGGCCCCTGTGCCAACTTTTTTGCAATGTGTTGCTGCCTTTAAATTCTAAGTTAATGATCATTTGCAGAAAAAAGTAAAGTATCTTAGTTTGAACATTAAACATCTTGTCTTTGCAGTGTATTCACTTGAATATAAGCTGAAAAGGATTTGCAAATCAATGTATTCTGTTTTTATCTACGATTTACATAACGTGCCAACTTCACTGGTTTTGGGTTTTGAAAATACGATAATTAAAGGTTGAACCCTGCGGAAAAGGCAGAGACGGAACCCTGAATAATGACATCACAGCTCAGTACAGATGTTATAGACAAAACTGAGCTATCAATCACCAGGCAGAGGCTTCCAGGATCACAGACAGGTGGAGTGAAGACTGCATGAGCGCCTAACTGTCCCACAGGAGGATGGAGTAGCTTGAAGGAAACTCATTTCCAATCCTCATGAGCAGGGGCGGAGTGCGACACCGAAATCCTCCGGGAAAATTCTAAGAAAATAAGATGAGCAAAATTCAGAACGATATATTTAGTGACCGAGCTTTAAGAGAAAGCACATATCAGCCAGAACCTCCGGGAAGGACATCAGGAACAGGTGGGTCTCAAAAAAAAAGAATAAGTGATTCTGAGGTGCTAATCTTTCCTCAGAGATGTTTAGTGCAGCGTGGCCCCAGCAATGAAGAAGCATGATCTCCCATGCTTGTCAGCTTTGTGCGGCACAGCGGGAGGATATGAGCAGCCAGACCTGTGTTAGGTAAGGATTTAGGGGTGAGGAACTCGCGAAAACAGTTTGGACTTGTGAAATGTATGGCCTTGAAAACCAGGAGGAGTATTTGAAAATGATCTGTTACTTTGCTGGGATTCAGTGACGGGAGTGAAGCTGAGGTGTGGTTTCTGTGTTTTGGGAAGAATGCAGGTAACACTGCCTTAGATATATTGTAACCTCTGAGTAGTTTTTGTTGGTGTCATGCAGTTGTCAATGCGGGAGCGGATGAAGGCCGTTGGTCAGCTTCTGAGCAGTGTCAGGCAGTTGTCAATGCGGGAGAATCAGGCCTATAATATGGATGTATTGTGTGCATCAAAGGACAATGATGAGTGCAGATTCATGCCCAGGTTTGTGACAAATGCGCACAGAGGGATGTGGTGACTGGTAATGTTAATTGGGAAGATACCTGGTCATTCTCTGTGGTGGGCCCTACTGATAAGAATGGCTTCTGACTCGGCTGCAAGAAGTTGTTGTTCGCCCGGTTGCCTGGGATCATGTTATGTGCTTGTCAGGGGATGTTTTCAGGAAGATTTGTGTATCACCCTGGTTACATAAGGTTAAATTAGGGGATTCATTATTTATTTAATCCTGGTTCCCTGGTTAAATAAGGATTAATATAAATAAAATTCACCAGCAAAATAAATGTGCAATTTGATGTTGAGGCTCATCAGTATTTATCCCAGGGGTGGCATTAAAGTCAGAGAGAGCAGGGACCCCAAGACTGACCCCTGCGGGATGCCAGAGGCAATACAGTTGAGTCTTGAGATGAAGGACCATATTCTTGTCTTCCAATGAGGTCGGACTGGAGGAAGATCAGGGCAGTAGCTACGGTCCCACCTCCAGGAGGTGCTGACACAGGATGCAATGGTTCCATCATAAAAAAGACAGCACTAAGGTCAGCAAAATTAAAACTGGAGGAGCCAGAGTCTGCAGCCTTCAGAAAGTTGTTAAGCACCCTCACCAGAGCAGTTTACGTACTGTGGGAAGGCTTGAAGCAGACAATAAGGTTTCATCGAGCTGGTGGATGTTAGGATCCTGTTCATGTCATGTTTAAGTTCTGTGCCTGGCTCTTCCATGTTTTGGATTTTCGTGTTTAGTGACCACTGCTTGTTATCATGACTATTCTTTGATTGTGTATTGCGTTTTGGTTATTGGATTTCATGTCTTTATTATTTTTCTGCCATAGTCTTCATGTCATGTTTTCTTTGCTCTTGTCTTGTTTATTTTTCTGCCATGCCATGCTTTGCACAACGTCTACCCCGTCTTGTCTTGTGTAGGTCTTTGCTCACGGTTTAGTCTTACGTGCCACTCATTCGGGTGATTTACTGGTTTCTGGGATTTCAATCTTCCTTCATATCTCGTGTTCTTCCTTCCTCTCTCCTTTTGCTATCTACTAACAGTACTAACAGTTTATTGTTTTTGATAATTACTAACATTCATTAACATTGTATATTTTTACTAACTGACTAACTTGCACTCGGGATTGTATAGCTGCACATACTAATAGACTAACGATCTCTCAGCAATCGCCCAATTCGTATCGCCGCCCTCCTTGTCTATCACTAATTATCTCTACTGCAGTTTCCGCTTATATCTCGGGCTTTCCCTTTTCTTTAGACTGTACACGTTAGTACTCCTTAACCGGAGCTGTTGTTCGTTCATAGGATTGTCTTGTGATCCCTGTCTGCGTTTTGGCATTCGCCAAATTCATGTAATTAGATTATTCCTCATGTCTCAATCCTTATTATTGTTTCATTGATCAATCCTGTTCTCCCTTGTCATGTGTTCACCCCGGATGTGTATATAAGGTGTCTTCACATTCACTTCCATGTCAGATCGTAACTTCCTTGTTTCTTGTGCCACGTTTCTCGCCTCGACTCATTGTGATTTATCTTTCTGACTGGATTGCCCGACTCCTGATTCTTGGTTTGCCCTTTTGGATGTTGCTGCATCTGTGTATTTTTGACCTTTTTCTGCCCGACTTTGATTTTGTGGTCTGCTGCCCTGTTTACGATTCGGACTGTCCTTTGGCTTATGAGTTTGCTTCTCCCTCAAACCTACGCCTGTGTTCCGGATCTGTTTTGCCTGACTACGATTTTTGTGATTGGTGCCCTGGTAATGAACTCTGCTCTGTCCCATTGGAATTCGAGCTTTGGATTACGGACTCTGTACTGTTGCCTTTCTCCCTGCGGGGGTTACCCCCCTTATTCAATAAAGCACCTATTTTTTGCAATCCCGAGTCCTCGCATTTGGTTCCAGATCGATTCCTCACAGTGGAAGTGGAGGTGGTCATGTAGCTAGAAGGTGACAACCTTTTCCAAGGCCTTTGCTAAAAAGGCAGGTTTTACATGGGACAGTAGTGCAGAAGACCTCAGGATCCATGCTATGATTGATAGGCTCAGTGTTGATGGTTTAAAGCAGGAGGCCCCTTCAGCAGTGGACCGGGGCTGATTCTGTCAGGGGCAGTGAGGGCAATCGCTGAAAAACATGTTTGCAATCGTGGTGTGAGGAGAGGAGCTGGGGGAGTTCATCTTTAAAGCGATGCCGGAGAGCTGAACTCGAGTGACCTCAAGAAAGCCTTCAGGCTTTGGCCATCTGTGATTGTACCCAGCAGTGTCGTTCAGTGCATTTTTCCGCAGGCATTCCTGCCTGTTACCGCTTAGAGGCTCACAGTAAACACAGCGTGGGCGTGACCAGGTCCGGGCGCAGGAAAGAGATTCAAATCAGCAACATCTTATCAAATTTCTCTTCCAAAGTGAATAAGGGAATTTTATAAAAATGATTTTCATCATGAAACGAGCCAGGAGCTGAATGGCAGAATGGAGGTTTGGAATAAAACGAAGAGGACATCTGCGGCAAACTGGCCAGTTCCCTGAGCTACAGAACATGCAGACGGGAAAACATTTCAATACTGGCTGAGTTTATGACTACACACCCCTGCACAATTCTGCACAGTCTAATCCTGCATTCGCAATCATGCATTTCAGCCAAAATAGCACCTCATTTACATCTTTCTGAAATAATTTCCAATGCTCTGCTGTTTTAATTACTACTGATTATTAAGGTTTACGTATTTATGTGTGTGTGTGTCTGTGTGTGTGTGTTTGTTTGTTAGTCTTGTCCCTGAGATACCTTTATTCAGCAAGCTTTCAGATAAAAGGCAGCATTAGGAAAATTTTGAATGCAAATTCGAGTGTGAGGATGATTTTAATGATGAGATTATAATAATCTAGAAGACACAAACAAACAGCTACAGACACAGTTATGCAAGGCATAAAAACACACACACTTGCACACACACAGACACGCCTGCGCGCGCGCACACACACTCACACACACAGATACTCACACACAAAAATATAGACATGAACTCACACAAACTGCCATAAGCACACACATTATAAGGGTACGCCCACACACACAAGCGCACACACACACACACACACACACACACACACACACACACACACAGGTACAACTGATTGGTCAGCCATGCCATCTTTACAAGCGCCCATGAATCATCACAAGTCATATTCAACGCGACGTTTGTCCATTCAGAGGCGAGCTCACACACAGTTCCTCTAGCGGCCTTTGGGGGGCATTAAACAGATCAGTTAGTCTTATAAACCCTGTTTTCGCAGTGAACGAACAAATCATTGCACAAAGCGAAGCGCAGGCACTCTTAACATCATTCTTTTGCTGTTTGAACAACTTTACGCCGCCGATGAAAAAAAGCCGATTTGAGGTGAATTTGACTTACTTGAGCTTTATGATGTCTTGAATTCACAAAAGACGCAGACATTTTTTTCAGCTTGACTCTCCCGTCAAAAGTGACGATCCCGTGAGTAAACTATTGCTTGACGCCACTCAAACAGATGAGGGCTGTTATAACCACAATAAACTATCTCTCGTCTCCACTCAAACGGATGAGGGCTGTTATAACCACAATAAACTATCTCTCGTCTCCACTCAAACGGATGAGGGCTGTTATAACCACAGTAAACTATCTCTCGTCTCCACTCAAACGGATGAGGGCTGTTATAACCACAGTGAACTATCACTCATGGCTACTAAAATGGACAAGCGCTGTTATAACCACAGTAAACTATCGCTTGATGCCACTCAAATGGATGAGGGCTGTTATAACCACAGTAAACTAATGCTAGACGGCACTCAAACGGATGAGGGCTGTTATAACCACAGTAAACTATCTCTTGTCTCCACTCAAACGGATGAGGGCTGTTATAACCAAAGTAAACTACCGCTTGACACCACTCAAACGGATGAGGGCTGTTATAACCACAGTAAATTATCTCTCATCTCCACTCAAACGGATGAGGGCTGTTATAACCACTGTAAACTATCGCTTGACGCCACTCAAACGGATGAGGGCTGTTATAACCACAGTAAACTATCGCTTGACGCCACTCAAACGGATGAGGGCTGTTATAACCACAGTAAACTATCGCTTGACGCAACTCAAACGGATGAGGGCTGTTATAACCACTGTAAACTATTGCTTGACGGCACTCAAACGGATGAGGGCTGTTATAACCACAGTAAACTATCGCTTGACGCCACTCAAACGGATGAGGGCTGTTATAACCACAGTAAACTATCGTTTGACACCACTCAAATGAATGAGCGCTGTTATAACCACACTAAACTATCGCTTGACACCACTCAAACAGATGAGCGCTGTTATAACCACAGTAAACTATCGCTTGACACCACTCAAACGGATGAGGGCTGTTATAGCCTCTGTAAACTATTGCTTGACGGCACTCAAACGAATGAGGGCTGTTATAACCACAGTAAACTATCGCTTGACGCCACTAAAATGGATGAGGGCAGTTATAACCACAGTAAAATATTGCTCGTCGCCACTCAAACAGATGAGCACTGTTATAAGCACAGTAAAATATCGCTCGTCTCCAATCAAATGGATGAGGGCTGTTATAACCACAGTAAACTATAGTATTGCCTGAAAGTACAACCAAAGTCTGCTCTGTTTGCAGGAAATTGATCATTTTTTACATCTTTTTTCATTATATACAGCTGACTGGAGAAACAGTGTCTCACTGCCATGGGACACAACTCCAGTGACAAGCATTTTTGCTTGTGTTTGTCATCCAAGACCGAAAATAACAGAGTAAAACAACTACAGACTATATAGCTGATTTTTCTCTGTTTATTGATTATTATATATATATGTATTTTATTTTCTTTGGCAAAAACGTGTCATGAGAATTTGTTTCACAGGATAAACTTGTGAAAGAATAGATTGATAACTTAATTATGTACTGGATTAATTCAGCTGATTGTCACGTCCTGGGTGTTTCCTTGATTGTTCTTCCCAGCAATTCAGCCGTCCTCGTTCGTTCCGGTAAGTTTTGGTTAATTGATTCTCATTATTTAATTATCATCCAGTTCAATTCCCCTCCTTTCTCATTTCACTCCCTGTGCCTTCAAAGGCATTTTCCATTTTGATGATTGTTGTCCTGTGTATTTAAGTTCCTGGTCTCCGCCTTACCTTTGTTAGATTGTTGTATAATGTCCTGTATCCTCCACCATCAATATATTGCTGCTAAAATCTAAAAGTGTATTTGTTAGGAGTATTTCCCTTCGAGTCCTTGACCCTGGCAATTGGCTTCTTCTTAGTAACCTGTTCGCTCCTGTTTGAAGGTACGCACCAGTCCTATGGGCCCTGGTTCATTTGTCTTGCCATCCTGGAAACTGACCTTGGACCAGTCCCTTCGAATCAGCCCTGCCTCATCCTCAAGTTCCCGTCTGCTTCCGCAAAAACAAAGACCATACAACAGAAAACACTCTACAGCTCTGAAGGTTCTTCTAGTTCGTCAGTTTTGTTGACCAAAGGCCAACTCAGGCATATTCAGCGATTCTGTGCGGCTCCATGATGTTACATGTGACACAGCAATTCATGACTCAACACATTATTATTTTTTTCATCTCAATCTCTGATTTTATTCGATCAGTTCAAAATGCACATTTCTTTCAACTTATATTTCTGTTTTTTTTTTTCTGTCCTTTTCATTGATTCGATGAAAATTAATGCACCAAATAAATCTTAAGGGCCAATCAGAGAGTTTGTTTTCACAGAATACCAGAAGGTATTAAAATGAGTTCTTTGTTCCTGTTTGGTTAAAATGACAAATTCAAAGATTAACATTTCAATATCCTTGGTAAAGATATTGTCTGTTATGAAAACCTTTTTGAATTTGAAAGTGTCGGCCAATATATTATAATTTGGCTTGAAGATTTTCAATGAACAGAATTCGATGGGGAATGACACGGAGTCTAGCTTGTAAGCCAGACAAACTACAAAATATTTCCTCCTCTATGGCTTTGGGAGCCTGGCTTGGTCTTCAGAAGGGAGGGAGTACGTCTCACACATGACGTCTCACACCTGTGCACTGCTGTCTTCGGGAACCAGAGCCAGGTTGCAAAGTCTTTCTGCACTTGAACACACACCCTGAGTCTCGCATAAGCAGATGGAGATAAATGCTGTCAGCTCTGCGCTTTCAGCAGAGTGTGACGCACACAGATGTTATAAATACGTCTCTCAGCATGAGGATGCAGGAGGCTGCAGTTTATTATTGTACTAATAATATAACAGCATTCTAAAACAGCAGGGTGCCAGGCCACAGAGAGAGACGTACTCATTTGTAATCCTGCGATTGGTAGGACATGCAAGATTTACCCCTTCTGGGCTTCGGTACTTAAATCAAGTGGGTCACACTCTGAGCCACACGCACAGAGAACCAGGCTTTCCAAGTCCACTTAAAAAGTTCCATCATTTACCCGCTTGGGTATTTTTACTCTGCATATGATTTATTGTTGTTTATAAATCACTGCAGCAACGTGCCTTTCTGCCTCAGAGGAAAGTGTGCCATGTTTGTGGCCGTGAATTTTGTTGAAAGGGTTATGAGTATCTGCAAATTTCTCAGGCAGGTGAAAAATGTTCAGGGAAATGAATGCTAGCACATGCAGCTAAGGCTGACTGCCCGGGGTCAGGGACAAAACAGTCAAGAAATAACAGTCAATGAAAAAAATGCTTATAAAATGAGTTTAGCACTGCACATGAAAAGTGTTTATAGTTTACTTATGAACAGAGCTTATTAAATGATTTTACATGACATATAAAGTGTTTGTAGACACTGCCGAATTTAACCCAGTGCATAAATGTACTTAACATCTCATTGGACTGAATCAGATTTTTCTGACTTCCTGCCAAAACCCTGCTTGAAAGTCTAAATTAGTGTTCGTGTGAGAACAATCCACATACTACTGCCATGCACACAGAGATATATATAACTCTGCAGCCAACCAGATCAGAGATCCTTCAGCCTATAGCCAATAATAAGAGAGATATAGCATGCTGAAGCCAATGAGACTGAAGATCAATCACTCAAAGGCCCATTAAAATAGAGATCCATCATTGTTAAGCTAATCAAAAGCTTCCATGAGATAATAAGTGCCTGATATTATTAACTCCAGTTCACTGATATTCTTATCAGAAGCAGAGGACCGAAGATCTTATTAAAGCAAGGCGAGTTCAACTGAGGTAATAGGGATGAGTACTGAAAGGTAACAGGGATGATTACAGAAAGGTTATCGGCATGTGTACTGAAAGTCAACAGGGATGAGTACTGAAAGGTAGCAGGGATAAGTATTGAAAGGTAACAGGGATTAGTATTGAAAAATAAAGGGATGAGCACAGAAAGGTTATAGGCATGTGTACTGACAGGTTACAGGGATGAGAACTGAGAGGTTATAGGCATGTGTACTGAAAAGTAACAGGGATGATTACTGAAAGGTCATAGGCATGTGTACTGATAGGTAACAGGGATGAGTGCTGAAAGGTTATAGGCATGTGTACTGATAGGTTACAGGGATGAGTACTGAAAAGTTATAGGCATGTATACTGATAGGTTACAGGGATGAGTACTGAAAGGTTATAGGCATGTATACTGATAGGTTACAGGGATGAGTACTGAAAAGTTATAGGCATGTATACTGATAGGTTACAGGGATGAGTACTGAAAGGTTATAGGCATGTGTACTGATAGGTAACAGGGATGAGTACTGAAAGGTTATAGGCATGTGTACTGATAGGTAACAGGGATGAGTGCTGAAAGGTTATAGGCATGTGTGCTGATAGGTAAAAGGGATGAGTACTGAAAGGTTATAGGCATGTGTACTGACAGGTTACCGGGATGAGAACTGAAAGGTTATCGGCATGTTTATTGATAGGTTACAGGGATGAGTACTGAAAAGTTATAGGCATGTATACTGATAGGTTACAGGGATGAGTACTGAAAGGTTATAGGCATGTATACTGATAGGTTACAGGGATGAGTACTGAAAGGTCATAGGCATGTGTACTGATAGGTAACAGGGATGAGTGCTGAAAGGTTATAGGCATGTGTACTGATAGGTAACAGGGATGAGTACTGAAAGGTTATAGGCATGTGTACTGATAGGTAACAGGGATGAGTACTGAAAGGTTATAAGCATGTGTACTGATAGGTAACAGGGATGAGTACTGAAAGGTTATAAGCATGTGTACTGATAGGTAACAGGGATGAGTACTGAAAGGTTATAGGCATATGTACTGATAGGTAACAGGGATGAGTACTGAAAGGTTATAAGCATGTATACTGATAGGTAACAGGGATGAGTACTGAAAGGTTATAAGCATGTGTACTGATAGGTAACAGGGATGAGTACTGAAAGGTCATAGGCATGTGTGCCGATAGGTAACAGGGATGAGTGCTGAAAGGTCATAGGCATGTGTACTGATAGGTAACAAGGAATGACTCAGCAGCATTCATGGAGCAGTCCAATGGCTCAAGAGCGGTCATTAACCCCTTTCTGCAGACGTAGACGCCCGCATCTATAGACCTGCAAATTGGAAAAACGCTGTTACTGTACTCGATCACTAAATGGCACCCCCGGATCAGTTATTGAATGTTCACAAGCAAGCAGACCTCCAACGCTGTTCTGAATATGGGGAAGTTCACTCCACGCCCGGTTTTTCAAGAGCTGCATGAATTAAACTCCTCAGCTAAGCCTGATGTGCAAACTGGTCAGTATCCTTGCCTATAGTATCGATCCAGCAGTTTAAAAAAACGATATCTTGACACAGAAAAAATCGTTATCCTCTGTAGCAACCAGATAAGCCACTGTGAGCCAACAGTATTCCAAGTAATGGTCCAGAAAAATCAGTTTTCTGAGGCAAAAAAATCGACATGGTATTGATTCTCTCACATTCTACAGTTAATTACAGTCGTCACATACAAAAAAATTCGTAGTTCCCTACCGTGGATTTACGCGCAGATCCATTCATTGACAAATTCAGCGCTTCTTTATATCCACCCGAGTACTGGCGTTGATAGCCAACCACTCAACCATACGCTCAAGCTTCTGCGTAATTGGATAGTTACACTTCATGCCCTGTGAAGCTACCCTGGTAAAAATGTATTGATTGGCTCGTTTCTTATCCAATTCCCGAGTGTTTAAACATTTTAGAGTAAGTGAAACTAATTGACTGGACAAACAGAGAGCATACAAACCTATGCGTATCAGCAGGCTCGGTTGTATCCTGTCTACGTTATGCACATTACGCGGTTAAAATAGACGTGATTTATAGAAAACGCGTTCGCAAAACTGGCCTTGAAGTGTCCAGTTACATTTACAGGATTTAAATGAGATAAGGATATGGTCAATTGGAATTATTTAGAATGAAACAGGACCGGAGGGTTCCTGCTATTGGATCGGTCTCTGGAGAAGGGATTCATGAGAAAGGTGAGGCTGCTACTTTGTTATTTGTTGTTGTTGTTGTTGTTTTTGGAATGTATACGTACTCAACAAAGTCGAATGTCGAGGTTTTTTTCCTGTTTAAAACGCGAACTGCCCGTGCATTTGGATGGACCCCCTGGTACGTTCATTGCACGTTTCTTTTGAATCCAGGGAGGCAATGGATTGTTCCCTGAAAGTGGAGTGTCTGTTCTGTTAAAATAAGGTATATTTCAGAATTCAGATATTACTGAGTTAGTGAGTTGCACTTGTTCCTTATAAGTAATGAAATGAGTTTGTGAGCTTAGAAGAGGGGACTGGTAGCTTCCATTACAGGGTGAACGTTCTAACCGTTTAATAAGAAGTTTATTTAATGCGTGTTTGTGCTGGCTTGGGGCACTTTGAAGTAAAATGGCCAAAACTCTAAACTTTATTAAGGAGAAAAGGCATATTTTGTGTTTGGAGTGGTTACTGGTGACCATTGATATTCAACTGCACGGAGATTGATAAATTCATACTAAACTCAACCAGAAAATCATTTGTTCATATTAAATTTCATGCCTTAAAACTTTATTTGTGTTATATACATGATTTTTTTATGATTTGACTGGACTTCATTTTGAGACTTCGGGGAGACACTTGGATAGGTGTATAATTTGGCTAAAAGCATGTAGGTAATCTAGAATGTAATGTTGAAGATGAATTGTACTTGTGGTCAAGGAGTTTATGATCCCAGAAATGTATAGTTTTCAGCCCCAGCAGTTTTTCAATCGTCAGAATTATTTTTTTTGCAATTTCAATGGTGAATTCTCATGAAGATTTTTTATGTTTGCTGCTCATTTTCTCTACCAAAATCATGAGAATAAACTGAAATACAATGTAATTCTAAATGCTGTAAGTGTCTTTCCTGAATTGAGCCACATTTTTCCTCTTTATGAAGCGTAAATCTTGAATTATGCAGCATTAAAGTGGGTAACCCAAAAATAGCCAAATTTGGCTTCTGCACAAAGGGGTTAAGCCATCCAATGACGCGGGAGCAGTCATGGAAATGTCCAATAATTTAGGTGCAGTCATGCAGCTGTCTAATGACTCATGAGCATAAAAAGAGCAGTACAATGACTCAGGAGCGCTCATGGAGTAGTCCGTTAACTCACGAGCGGTCATGGAGCAGTCCAATGACTCACGAGCTGTTATGGAGCAGTCCACTGATTCAGGAGCAGTCTTGGAGCAGTCCAACTATTCAGTAGCAGTCATTGAGCAGTTCAATAACTCTGGAGCAGTCATGGAGCAGTGCAATGGCTCCGGAGCAGTCTTGGAGCAGTCCAATGGCTCAGGAGTGATTATGGACAAGTCCAATGACTCAGGAGTGGTCATTGAGCAGTCCAATGGCTCAGGAGCAGTCATGGAGCAGTCTAATGATTCAGGAGCAGTCATGGAGCAGTCCAATGATTCAGAGCAGTCATAGAGCAGTCAAATGACTCAGGAGCAGTTATGGAGCAGTCCAATGATTCAGGAGCAGTCAGGAAACAGTCCAATGACTTGGGAGCAGTCATGGAGCGGTCCACTGACTCAGGAATGGTCAAGCAGCAGTCCAATGATTCAAGCGCTCATGGAGCAGTCCAATAAGTCAGGAGCAGTCATAGAGCAGTTCAATGACTCAGCTGCAGTCATGGAATGGTCCAATGGCTCAAGAGCGGTCATGGAATAGTTTATTGACTCTGGAGTGGTCATGGAGCAGTCTAATGACTCTGGAGTGATCATGGAGCAGTCCAATGACTCAAGAGTGATAATGGAACAGTCCAATGACTCAGGAGTGGTCAGAGAGCTGTCCAATGGCTCAGGAGCAGTCTTGGAGCAGTCCGATGACTCAGCAGCGGTAACGGAGCAGTCCAATGGCTCAAGAGCGGTCATGGAGCAGTCCACTGATTCAGAAGCAGTCATGGAGCAGTGCAAGTATTCAGGAGTGGTCATGGAGCAGTCCAATGACTCAGCAGCAGTCATGGAGCAGTCCAATAGCTGAGGAGCGGTCATGCAGCAGTCCAATGACTCAGGAGCAGTCATGGAGCAGTCCAATTATTCAGGAGCAGTCATGGAGCAGTCCAATGACTCAAGAGCAGTAATGGCGCAGCTCAATGATTCAGGAGCTGTCTTGGAGCAGACCATTGACTCAGGAGCAGTCATGGAGCCGTCCAATGATTCAGAAGCAGTCATGGAGCAGTTCAATGACTCAGGCTCCATCATTGAATAGTCTGTTGACTCAGCAGCAGTCATGGAGCAGTCCAATGACTTAGGAGAGGTCATCAAGCAGAACAATGACTCAGGAGAAGTCATGGAGTAGTCAAATGGCTCAGGAGATGTCTTGGTGCAGTCTAATGATTCAGTGATGGTCATTGGGCAGTCCAATAACTCAGGAGTGGTAATGTAGCAGTCCAATGATCCAGGAGCAGTCATGGAGCTGTCCAATGACTAAGGAGCATTGATGGAACAGTCCAATGGCTCAGGAGCGGTCATGGAGCAGTCCAATGACTCAGGAGCAGTTATGTAGCACTCCAATGATTCAGGAGTGGTCACGAACGAAGCAGTCCAATGAGTCAGGAGCATTAATGGAGCAGTCCAATGGCTCAGAAGTAGTCATGGCGCAGTCCATTGATTCATAAGCAGTCATAAAGCAGTCCAATGACTCATTAATGGTTATGGGGCAGTTTGTTGACTCCGGACCAGTCATCGAGCAGTCCAATTACTCAGTAGCATTCATGGAGTAGTCCAATGGGTCATGAGTGGTCATGGAGCAGTGCGATGATTCAGGAGTGGTCATGGAGCAGTCCAATGACTCAGAAACGGTCATGCAGCAGTCCAATGACTCACAAGCGGTTATGAAGCAGTCTACTGACTCCGGAGCGGTCATGGAGCAGTCCAATGACTCAGGAGCAGACATGGAGCAGTCCACTGACTCAGGAGCAGTTTTTTTTCAACATAAACGTGTTGCAAAGAAGAAAAGAAAAGATAGAAATGGACGAGTCCATTTAGCTTTTACTTTAGCATTAGCATTGTCTTTAGCTTTAGCCTCCTTACAAGCAATTACCAGCCCACTGAGGATCTCTGTCTAAGAAGCAATGCTGCCAGCTGGTAGGTCAAAGTAAATAGGCTAAGCTAACATTTCACCAAAATTATGATAATGTTCGGCTATTGTTAAAATTTTTAGACAAGTTGAGTTGAATATGACAGATTTGCCGTTTATTTAGCGCAGCTCAATGCTGGATTAATGCTGTTCAAAGGGGTGAGTAGGCCTACCAGTGACTTTTCTTTTAGTCCAGATTCAATTTTTATATGTCGAATATATTGCAGAAATAAGGCTGTTTGTGTGCAGTAAATTGATCATTTCATGGGTTTTTTGCAGACGGTGTTTAGCTGGGCAATTTAGGGAGCATGGTGACATTGTTGTTGATATATTTAAATATTGCAGTTTTCGTTCCTCTTGCCGTGTGCTTTTTCAAGTTGCTATCATGTCCTGCCTTTATTTCAAATAATAATGCACCAGGGACGTACCTGCACAAACTGCAGTTTGTTAAATCATCGTTTCACCACCACAGTGAAATAGACAGCTCCTCTCTCTCTCTCTCTCCTCCTATTGATGCATATTTAGGAAAGCAACATTGAACAAATTGCTCAAAATGCTACAAACATGATTCAAAGCAGAGCTTCATAGTAAGCATGAGGGTTCGTCATCATCGCTTGCATTGGTACTGCGGGACCAACTTCCGTCACTGCCCACACTGATGTAGAACTATGTGATTCGGGCACAGAAAAACAATAAGTTATGGATTTTATCCCCTATTACATGAATATGTTTATACACTTACGAACATCAGATTCTTATTATGGGGTGTATGACAGGAAGATGCTGAAAATCGCTGAGCGGTTCTGCACCCCATCATTTCCAAAACACCCATCAACCCCCTTCAAGCTTCTTGGTTGAGTTAATGTACATATACATGAGAAGGTTTCACCCAAGACCACTAACTGTACGGACTCTCTCTATCCCACTTTCTCTCTCCCTCTCTTACACTCACACGCACACACACACACACACACACAGGTTCACTCCCATGTCTACTCCATAAACACCTGAATTTTTTTAAGGTTTTACCTTCATTTTTTTTTTTCCAAAAAAATCTCTGCACAAAATGCAGAAACACTTTCCAGAGCAGTTATGGTATAACTTCATTAAAGACCATCTGGTCCCATCACAAGCCATAAAAACTAGAAATTAGATGCACACACTCTCATATCACAAACCAAAGAGTCAGTTTTCCTCATCCACATATAACCAGTGAAAACAGCGTTTCTAGAAATATTCATACAGGAAGGCATTTTTCAGAAGGTCTTTTTTCGCTGACCGAAGATGCAGTTTGTGTGGATGAAAGGCTGAAGCTTGTCTCCCACACGCAAACACACATGTAAAACTGTTCTTGACTGAAAACATTATTACTGACAACAGCCCGTCGATGGCGAGGGGAGTATAATCCCTGCACAATGAGGGTCTCTTATCATAGTTGACATTGTGGGCGGAGTCAGCTCTGACAGATGGGATTGTCCCCAGTGTTCTAATTATCCCACAATGTCTCTGCATGCTGACAGGCACTCGTTAGTCATTGTCTGATTGCAAAGTAATACGCTGTTTGGCCATTTTCAATTCTATTCATGGGCAGGGCAGGACTCCCTGTCCATCAGGGCTCAGAAAACACCAGCTTAACCCGGACGACCCTGGATCAGACACAGACCACCAGGCAAACATTTCAGCACAGCTACATGGGACACTGCTTGGGAATTATGCACAGAGTTCACCTTCAGTTTTCCAAGCTGCCAATGGTGCAAACAATTATGAAGTAAAAGTGCATTATTGCTTTAATCACAGGTTTGATATAGGTGCCTGAAACCTTTTTCAAAACGAATGTAATTATAAAAAAAGCTTCTTGCTGTTTCTAATGTTTTCTTTGTCTGATATTTCACCTCTCTAAAAAGCCTGAAGCCACATATTTATACATGCTCACGAATACACATGTACACATACATGCTCACGAATACACATGCACACATACAGACATGCTCACGAATACACATGCACACATACAGACATGCACAGGAATACACATGCACACATACATGCTCACGAATACACATGCACACATACAGACATGCACAGGAATACACATGCAAACATACAAACATGCACAGGAATACACATGCACACATACATGCTCACGAATACACATGCACACATACAGACATGCACAGGAATACACATGCACACATACATGCTCACGAATACACAAGCACACATACAGACATGCACAGAAATACACATGCACACATAAATGCTCACGAATACACATGCACACATACAGACATGCACAGGAATACACATGCACACATACAGAAATGCACAGGAATACACATACACACATACATGCACACATACAGACATGCACACATACATGCACAGGAATACACATGCACACATACAGACATGCACAGGAATACACATGCACACATACATGCACAGGAATACACATGCACACATACATGCTCACGAATACACATGCACACATAAAGACATGCACAGGAATACACATGCACACATACATGCACAGGAATACACATGCACACATACAGACATGCACAGGAATACACATGCACACATACATGCACAGGAATACACATGCACACATACATGCTCACGAATACACATGCACACATAAAGACATGCACAGGAATACACATGCACACATACATGCTCACGAATACACATGCACACATACAGACATGCACAGGAATACACAAGCACACATACAGACATGCACAGGAATACACATGCACACATACATGCTCACGAATACACATGCACAAATACAGACATGCACAGGAATACACATGCACACATACAGACGTGCACAGGAATACACATGCACACAAACAGACATGCACACGAATACACATGCACACATACATGCACAGGAATACACATGCACACATAAAGACATGCACACGAATACACATGCACACATACAGACATGCACAGGAATACACATGCACACATACATGCACAGGAATACACATGCACACATAAAGACATGCACACGAATACACATGCACACATACAGACATGGACACGAATACACATGCACACATACATGCACAGGAATACACATGCACACATACATGCACATGAATACACATGCACACATACAAACATGCACAGGAATACACATGCACACATACAGACATGCACAGGAATACACATGCACACATACATGCTCACGAATACACATGCACACATACAGACATGCACAGGAATACACATGCACACATACAGACATGCACAGGAATACACATGCACACATACAGACATGCACAGGAATACACATGCACACATACATGCACAGAAATACAAATGCACACATACAGACATGCACAGGAATACACATGCACACATACAGACATGCACAGGAATACACATGCACACATACAGACATGCACAGGAATACACATGCACACATACAGACATGCACAGGAATACACATGCACACATACAGACATGCACACGAATACACATGCACACATACAGACATGCACAGGAATACACATGCACACATACATGCTAACGAATACACATGCACAAATACAGACATGCACAGGAATACACATGCACACATACATGCTCACGAATACACATGCACACATACAAACATGCACAGGAATACACATGCACACATACATGCTCACGAATACACATGCACACATACAGACATGCACAGGAATACACATGCACACATACAGACATGCACAGGAATACACATGCACACATACATGCTCACGAATACACATGCACACATACAGACATGCACAGGAATACACATGCACACATACATGCTCACGAATACACATGCACACATACAGACATGCACAGGAATACACAAGCACACATACATGCTCACGAATACAAATGCACACATACAGACATGCACAGGAATACACATGCACACATACATGCACAGGAATACACATGCACACATACAGACATGCACAGGAATACACATGCACACATACATGCTCACGAATACACATGCACAAATACAGACATGCACAGGAATACACATGCACACAAACAGACATGCACACGAATACACATGCACACATACAGACATGCACAGGAATACACATGCACACATACATGCACAGGAATACACATGCACACATACAGACATGCACACGAATACACATGCACACATACAGACATGGACACGAATACACATGCACACATACATGCACAGGAATACACATGCACACATACATGCACATGAATACACATGCACACATACAAACATGCACAGGTATACACATGCACACATACAGACATGCACAGGAATACACATGCACACATACATGCTCACGAATACACATGCACACATACAGACATGCACAGGAATACACATGCACACATACAGACATGCACAGGAATACACATGCACACATACAGACATGCACAGGAATACACATGCACACATACATGCACAGAAATACAAATGCACACATACAGACATGCACAGGAATACACATGCACACATACAGACATGCACAGGAATACACATGCACACATACAGACATGCACAGGAATACACATGCACACATACAGACATGCACAGGAATACACATGCACACATACAGACATGCACACGAATACACATGCACACATACAGACATGCACACGAATACACATGCACACATACATGCTAACGAATACACAAGCACAAATACAGACATGCACAGGAATACACATGCACACATACATGCTCACGAATACACATGCACACATACAGACATGCACAGGAATACACATGCACACATACATGCTCACGAATACACATGCACACATACAGACATGCACAGGAATACACATGCACACATACATGCACAGGAATACACATGCACACATACAGACATGCACAGGAATACACATGCACATATACAGACATGCACAGGAATACACATGCACACATTAAGACATGCACAGGAATACACATGCACACATACATGCTCACGAATACACATGCACACATACAGACATGCACAGGAATACACATGCACACATACATGCTCACGAATACACATGCACACATACAAACATGCACAGGAATACACATGCACACATACAGACGTGCACAGGAATACACATGCACACATACAGACATGCACAGGAATACACATGCACACATACATGCTCACGAATACACATGCACACATACAGACATGCACAGGAATACACATGCACACATACAGACATGCACAGGAATACACATGCACACATACATGCTCACGAATACACATGCACACATACAGACATGCACAGGAATACACAGGCACACATACATGCTCACGAATACACATGCACACATACAGACATGCACAGGAATACACATGCACACATACAGACATGCACAGCAATACTCATGCACTCATACATGCACAAAAATGCACATGCATACATACAGACATGCACAGGAATACAAATGCACACATACATGCTCACGAATACACATGCGCACATACAGACATGCACAGGAATACATATGCACACATACATGCTCACGAATACACATGCACACATACAGACATGCACAGGAATACACATGCACACATACATGCTCAAGAATAAAGATGCACACATACATGCTCACGAATACACATGCATACATACAGACATGCGCAGGAATACACATGCACACATACATGCTCACGAATACACATGCACACATACAGACATGCACAGGAATACACATGCACACATACAGACATGCAAAGGAATACTCACGCACACATACAGACATGCACAGGAATACACATGCACACATACATGCTCACGAATAGACATGCACACAGACAGACATGCAAAGGAATACACATGCAGAAATACATGCTCACGAATACACATGCACACATACAAACATGCACACGAATACACATGCACACATACAGACATGCACAGGAATACACATGCACACATACAGACATGCACAGGAATACACATGCACACATACATGCTCACAAATACACATGCACACATACAGACATGCACAGGAATACACATGCACACATACATGCTCACGAATACACATGCACACATACAGACAGGCACAGGAATACACATGCACACATACATGCTCACGAATACACATGCACACATACAGACATGCACAGGAATACACATGCACACATACAGACATGCACAGGAATACACATGCACACATACATGCTCACGAATACACATGCACACATACAGACATGCACAGGAATACACATGCACACATACATGCTCACGAATACACGTGCACACATACAGACATGCACAGGAATACACATGCACACATACAGACATGCACAGGAATACACATGCACACATACATGCTCACGAATACACATGCACACATACAGACATGCACAGGAATACACATGCACACAAACATGCACAGGAATACACATGCACACATACATGCTCACGAATACACATGCACACATACAGACATGCACAGGAATACACATGCACACATACAGACATGCACAGCAATACACATGCACACATACATGCACACAAATACACATGCATACATACAGACATGCACAGGAATACAAATGCACACATACATGCTCACGAATACACATGCACACATACAGACATCCACAGGAATACATATGCACACATACATGCTCACGAATACACATGCACACATACAGACATGCACAGGAATACACATGCACACATACATGCTCAAGAATAAAGATGCACACATACATGCTCACGAATACACATGCACACATACAGACATGCGCAGGAATACACATGCACACATACATGCTCACGAATACACATGCACACATACAGACATGCACAGGAATACACATGCACACATACAGACATGCAAAGGAATACACACGCACACATACAGACATGCACAGGAATACACATGCACACATACATGCTCACGAATACACATGCACACAGACAGACATGCACAGGAATACACATGCACACATACAGACATGCACAGGAATACACATGCACACATACAGACATGCACAGGAATACACATGCACACATACATGCTCACGAATACACATGCACACATACAGACATGCACAGGAATACACATGCACACATACAGACATGCACAGGAATACACATGCACACATACATGCTCACGAATACACATGCACACATACAGACATGCACAGGAATACACATGCACACATACATGCTCACGAATACACATGCACACATACAGACAGGCACAGGAATACACATGCACACATACATGCACAGGAATACACATGCACACATACATGCTCACGAATACACATGCACACATACAGACATGCACAGGAATACACATGCACACATACATGCTCACGAATACACATGCACACATACAGACATGCACAGGAATACACATGCACACATACATGCTCACGAATACACATGCACACATACAGACATGCACAGGAATACACATGCACACATACAGACATGCACACGAATACACATGCACACATACAGACATGCACAGGAATACACATTGTTATGGCCCCAATTTGTTATTACATTTATAACATAACAGCAACAGCAACAGCAAGGGATGACAGACACAGTTTTATAAAACTTAAACACATTTAATTAACAAAGACAATAACAACTAACTAACCTACAACTAAGACTACAGACCAAGATTGATTAGTGAAAAAAAACTGAAATATTTACAGTCCCTTTTTGTGGGGTTGGCTTGGTGATGTCCTGGGTAAGGGAAAATGCTCTCACACGTAAAAATCCACAAAAGAAATTTCACAGGTCTTGAACAAAATAACAGGTCTGGTCACACGTATCCTTCTTCTTGCAATTTTTCCTACTCCTTTACTGTCTCAATTCTTTGCCTTATATACTCTTTTGCAAACCCCACCCACATTTAGACCTCTTTTTTTTTTATTTTCGGGGACTTGCCCCAGACATGTCCAGGACATGTCTAAACATAGCTCCAGTCTGAGCTGAATAAAAAAAAAGGTAAATACTGCCATCCAGTGGCCTATATTCACATTACACCTCCATTCCAAAAGGGAAAAATTTTGACTCATAAAGGCAAAATTTTTCTTTTCAATACAAAATGGTTAAGTGAACACTTGTCTATATATACATATCATACAATAAACACATGATAAACATGATATATATATACATGTTCAAACACGGGATAAGCAATCAGCAATTACATTGTCTGTACCCTTCACATGCTTAATTTCCAAGTCAAACTCCTGTAAAATCAAACTCCAATTCAACAATCTCCGATTCTTGTTTTTCATCTTACTCAAAAACATTAACGGATTGTGGTCAGTGTACACAATCATTGGCTTTTCCCCTGAACAAACATAAACCTCAAAGTGTTGTAAAGAAAGGACCAGAGCCAACAGTTCCTTCTCTATTGTGGAATAGTTCCTTTGGTGGCGATTGAACTTCCTGGAGAAGTATGCCACGGGATGCTCAATGTCATCAGAGTCACTTCTCTGTAGAAGCACAGATCCACAAGCTTGGTCGCTAGCATCGACCACGATGGAGAACGGTTTGTTGAAGTCAGGAGATTTGAGCAGGGGGAAGTGACACAGCAGAGACTTCAGGTGATCGAAGGCTCTCTGGCATGCATCATCCCAGGTGAACTTTACGCCTTTCTTCAGTTGGTTAGTTAGACTGAGAGCAATCTCAGCAAAGTTCTTGCAGAACTTGCGGTAGTACCCGATCATTCCAAGGAAGCGGCGCAAAGCTTTTTTGTTGTCAGGAACTGGAAAGTCCATGATGGCTTGGACTTTAGCATTTATGGGTGCCACCTTACCCTGGCCTATGACGTAGCCAAGATAGGTGACAGTAGGACAACCAAAGTCACTCTTGCTCAGGTTAACAGTCAGGTTAGCCTGGGTCAGGTGCTGGAACATCTCTACATCTTTTAGATGTTCTTCCCAGGAGTCACTCCATGTGATCAGGTCATCGATGTACGCACCCGTGTGTGGCAATCCGGCGATTGTAGACTGTATCATCCTTTGGAACGGGGCTGGGGCATTTTTCATGCCAAAGGGTAGGACTTCATACTGGTACATTCCAGATGGTGTGGCAAAAGCAGAGATGCTCTTGGCCCTCTCAGTTAAAGGTAGACACCAATAACCCTTCAATAAATCAATCTTGGTCAGAAACTTTGCTTGCCCTACACTATCAATACAATCATCAATCCTAGGTATTGGAAACACATCAGTTCTAGTTACAGCATTGACTTTGCGATAATCTGTACAGAATCTAGTACTTCCATCAGGTTTTGGAACTAGCACACAGGGTGAACTCCAATCGGAGTTGGAGGGTCTGATAATATCATGTTTTAACATGTACTCAACCTCTTTCTCAGCAATCTTTCTCTTTTCAGGATTCATCCGGTATGGATGCTGTTTTATTGGTTTGGCAGCACCAACATCTACATCATGAGAGGCTATAGTAACTCTCTTTGGAACATCAGGAAACAAATCCTCATATTTCTTGATCAACCTTTCAAACTGATCTCTCTGGGAGGGTTCTAAGTGCTGGAGTTTTACATCAAGATTTTGCAACACTTCAGTGTTTGACAATTTACATGAAAGAACTTCAGCTTTAATTCTTGGTTCATCATCTTGAAACTCCCCCTCATCTTCACACGTTTTGACCATAGGAGAATCTGAAGTGACAGCTGCAACCCTAGCATTTCTGTCATGATAAGGCTTTAGCATGTTGATGTGACACAATTGTTTTGGTTTTCTCCTATCTGGAGTCTTCACAATGTAATTGAGATCATTGAGTTTTGTCAGAATTTCATAAGGACCATGAAATCTTGCCTGCAATGGATTGGACTGCAAGGGAAACAACACAAGGACCTTATCTCCTGGTTTAAACTCACGGCTTCTAGCCTTATGATCATACCAAGTTTTCATTTTTCCCTGACTTGATTTCAAGTTCTCTTTGGCAAGGTCACAAGCTGCACGCAATCTTTCCTTGAACTTGCTAACATAGTCTAACAGACTGATATGCGGCTCTTTCTCTTGCCATTGTTCACTCAATAATAGCAAAGGTCCTCTCACTTCATGACCAAACACTAGCTCAAATGGACTGAATCCAGTAGACTCCTGCACTGCTTCTCTAGCTGCAAACAACAGCAAATGAACCCCTTCATCCCAGTCTTTCTCATGGTCATAACAATAAGTCCTGATCATTGTCTTGAGAGTGGAATGAAACCGCTCTAAGGCACCCTGACTTTCTGGATGATAGGCACTAGAAAGAATCTGCTTTGCACCTAGTTCATACACAACCTGCTGAAACAAACCAGAAGTGAAATTGCTACCTTGGTCTGACTGAATTTCCCTGGGAAGGCCAAACAACGTGAAGAACTTTATCAAAGCCTTCGAGATTGCAGTTGCCTTGATGTTACGTAGAGGTATGGCTTCGGGGAATCTGGTAGATGCACACATGATTGTCAACAAGTACTGATTTCCAGATCTAGTCTTGGGTAATGGACCAACGCAATCAACAATGACCCTAGAGAATGGCTCCCCAAATGCTGGGATAGGCTGCAATGGAGCTACAGGTGGGTCTAACTGGTGTTTTCCAACTACCTGACAAGTGTGACAGGTTTTGCAAAAGTTGGAAACGTCTTTCCGAAGCCCAGGCCAAAAGAAGTGTTTCATGATCTTATCAACAGTCTTGTTAACACCAAGATGACCTCCTAAAGGTAAACTATGAGCCATTGTTAAGATCTCATTCCTGTAGACCTTCGGAACATCAATTTGCCTGACCACTGCCCAATCTGCATTGGCAGGGATATCAGGAGGGCGCCACTTCCGCATCAACACACCATCCTTGAGATAATACCCAACTGGAACTGCGTCTATTTCTTTATCAGGAAGGGCTCTCCTCTTTGGTACACAAATTTCAGGATCATTAGTTTGCTCCTCAATCAACCGCTTTCTGGACAGAGACAAGTCTCCAGACACATCAGAATCACCAGACCCATCCGGCTGGCTGAATTGAGAACTGATAAAAGTATCTGATAAGTCCTCAAACGGAGAAACCATAGTAGGCCAATCAGAGTCATGAAGCGAACCACCTGAGTCCTGACTATTCCATGTGCTGGATGGCACCACAACATCATCTTCTTTAGCCTTCTTGCCCATAGCACGAGTCACTGCGCAAGAAGGATAGAGAGATGGGTCCTCATCCCCATCTTCAGTGCTCGGCTGTGAAGTAAGATATACAGGGGGAACTACTTTGGCCCCAGCCAGGTCATTGCCTAGCAACAGAGAAACACCTGTAACCCCTTTTTGGACGGGTGTTAATCACCCAGCACAGTACAGGCTACTTATAGTTACCCTAAATCACAATGAATAATGGCGCAACAGGATCCGAAGTTCTCAGCGGTGGAATGGTGAGCTGGCTGAGATTCCATATACCGCAAGCGTAATTGAATAACTGTGTAGTAGAAGTAAATAGGAATATGAATACTTATAAATGATTACAAATTTAGTAGCCCGGTGCCTCCACTTTGGAAAAACTACACTTACCCTCAAGCCAGTGCAGGATGTATCTCCCCAGAATTCAAATACATTATGTTCAATCTATTATAATGAATGCTCTAGCTATGTAACTGTAGTGTATTCAATTACAATACACTCATTAAGCTACCTAAATAGCACTCTTCATGGCAATACCGTTAGCCAGGTGAAAAAAATGAGCTGCCAACACCCCAGATAGAATTAAATTATAATGATTATATTTATTAATAAGCAATAATAATAATAATAATAATAATAGGAAATATTATTATTATGTAACCATGGAAGTGAAAACATTCAATATACAACACATTCAGTGATTTCCCGTATGAATAACAAGTAAAGCGATTTATAATTAACAAAGATCAAAAAAAAAAACAAAACACAGTGCACAGTTGGGGCCCGTATGTTGGTGCACAAAGGTTACGTCAGCTTTTGAGCAAACGTTAGCTCCGCCAAGGATCCACAGCTCTCTGAGCCGTAGGCAAAGTAGCAACCGCGACAGTGCCCTTGATTCGACTCGCTCGTAGCAAAATGTGTGGTGCGTAACTCACGACCAGTCTTCCCACTCAGTCCTGAAGCTTACGGCTGTGTCTTTCTACCAGCCTCCAAACTGACTGCACGGAGGGGGGGGGAATTAACAGATCGCAATCTGCTCTGGCTCGCCTAGCGGTACACGCAGCTTGGCGGTGCCACTACGACCCCTGTTGGTCCAGCACCGAGTCCTCCTCCAACGCGGAGCACTCACGCCGCCAGTCCCAGGTCTTCAACAGCCTACAAGGTTCACCTTAGCCTGAAGAAATCCGTAACCCTATCGCTAATATTTAGCGAGGTTATAAGAAACTTCAAGGAAAAAAAACAAGCTTAACCGTTGAATCACACCAGGCTCTGTCGCTGTCTCCGCTCCAAAACAAAAACGGCCAACGTACCAAGCTATGTCTCAACGGTCTCCGGTAATCAGCACGAGCATAAAACATGTACTAATTTTTATTGGTGGATTATAAAATTCAAATAAAAACAGAAGAAATACATCTGATTAGCTAATACAGTTTGTCACATCAGAACAGTGAAAATATTCCCAAACACAAAGCATTATGGTAAATGGAGTTTTGTAAAATACACAGTACACAGTATTGTTTTAGAGGACCTTACACACCCTTTATAGGTAGACTTGACATAAGTCCCACCTTTACCTGTCCTGTAACTAAATCTGACTTCAAGAATATAGAGCGCAGGGGTACAGATACAGTCCTCCCTTCAATACCTTGTACAAGTATGAAATCCCCTGAAGCGGTCTCATCACGTAACTCCAAGGAGTCCATCAACAAAAGTGACTGAGAAGCTCCGGTATCCCTTAGGATATATATGGGGACAGGAGTAGTATGCTCATTCAGAGCCACAAATCCCTCTGACACAAATGGAAGAAATTCCTCCCTCACAAAGTCAGCTGTATTAGGCTTTTTAGCCCTACAAGAAGCAGGCAATTTAGCAGATTGGTTATCTACTACAGGGGTTTCTAACCTTGTTTTCACAAAGGCATTCGGTTTGGTTTCCTTTTCTTTTTCTTTCTTAGCTTTTAGGAACCAACAGTTAGTTGTAACATGACCAGATTTCTTGCAATAACTGCAAACTAGACCACTTTTGTCACTGTCAGCTTTCACACTTTGATCACTGTTACTGGATTTCTGAGCACCATCACCAGATTTGTCTTTGTCTTTGGATGAGAAATCTTGGGTATCACCGTAACCCTTTTTCTGAAATTGGGACCATCTATTATTACTGCTCGACTGAAATTTGGACTTATGTGTGAGAACATATTCATCTGCAAATTTGGCAGCTGATTGCAAATTCAGTGCTTGCTTCACATTAAGGTAGGTCTTAATACATCTTTAACACAGTTCTTGAATTCTTCAACTAACACCATCTCTTTTAGTGAGTTGAAATCATCCTTGACCTCCATAGAAGTACACCAGCGCTCAAAGCAAACCTGCTTTTCATTAGCAAATTCAACATAAGTCTGATTTTCTCTGAATTTCTGTCGGTAAGCCTCTGGAACCAACTCATAAGCTCTCAAAATAACCTTTTTGACAACCTCATAATCAGAGGAATCATCTGCAGACAAAGCCGAATAGGCTTGTTGAGCTTTACCCTTGAGGACACTTTGCAACATCAGAGGCCAGTGTTCCTTTGGCCACTGGCAACTCTTTGCTACCTTTTCAAAACACTGGAAATAGTTGTCAACATCCTTTTCTGAAAATGGAGGCACCAGTTTTACCTCCTGACTGGCACAAAATTTATTTTTAGTTTCAATTTAAATTTCAGTTGCTCCATTTGGAGTCTTTCTTCTCGATCGAATTTCTCTAATTCAAAATCTCTCCGTCTTGCAAATTTTTCTAACTCAAACTGCCTTTGTTTTTCTTTTTCTTCCTTTCAAATTCTCTTTGCTTTTCTTTTTCCTCCCTTTCAATCTCTAGCATTTTTAATTTAAGTTCCATTTCTATATTTGGATTTTCCACTGGAAACTGTTCCAGATCTCCGGGTGCAAACACATTTTCATCAATGTAATATTCAACTATCTCTCTAGCCAGTCTTGTTTTCGCATGGCTGGTTTTACCTCTGTCAGCTCCAACTGTCTGCAAATTTCTAGCAGTTCTGTCTTTTTAAAAGACTTCAAAACCCCTACGGTTGGTGATGCCAAGAAATCATCCATTGCTGTTGTCAATATATATGTATTCAATTAAAAAAAATCAATTTTAGAATTTGAAATGTTAGATTTTCAATAAATTACTCACAAAATGGTCTATCCCGGACCTTGAGCCCCCAATTTGTTATTACATTTATAACACAACAGCAACAGCAACAGCAAGGGATGACAGACACAGTTTTAAACACTTAAACACATTTAATTAACAAAGACAATAACAACTAACTAACCTACAACTAAGACTACAGACCAAGATTGATTAGTGAAAAAAAACTGAAATATTTACAGTCCCTTTTTGTGGGGTTGGCTTGGTGATGTCCTGGGTAAGGGAAAATGCTCTAACACGTAAAAATCCACAACAGAAACTTCACAGGTCTTGAACAGAATGACAGGTCTGGTCACACGTATCCTTCTTCTTGCAATTTTTCCTTCTACTTTACTGTCTCAATTCTTTGCCTCATATACTCTTTTGCAGACCCCACCCACATTTAGACCTCTTTTTTTTTATTTTCGGGGACTTGCCCCAGACATGTCCAGGACATGTCTAAACATAGCTCCAGTCTGAGCTGAATAAAAAAAAAAGGTAAATACTGCCATCCAGTGGCCTATATTCACATTACAACATGCACACATACATGCGCAGGAATACACATGCAGATGAACAGAACGTGCTGACATTGTCTGAGTTAGACATAATGATTTAAATGTAAAATGATAAATATGTACTTTTTCATTTATTTATTTATTTATTTTTATTTAACCTTTATTTTACCAGGAAAATGGTCCCATTGAGATTTACATCTCTTTTGCAAGGGATTCCTGGCCAAAAATGGCTTCAACAGTGTAAAAGACAAGAATTACAAGTGTATCATTCAGACAAACAAGATACAGACCATTTAGGATGAAAAACAAGTGCATACAGTGTCCAATGTGTTCGCAATAAGAAATTTAAACCTTTCCAAAGAAACCAGAGTTTTAAGCTGGATTCTCTCTTGTAGCTTCTTCCAAGCTGAAGGAGCAGCACAGCTAAAAGCCTTTTCACCAAAAGCAGTTCGCGTTTTAGGAACATTAAATAAAATAAGTTCACGTGATCTCAGTGCATAAGCATTTGTGGTGGTCCGCTCAAGCATGGAATATAAATAGGATGGAAGGTGACCCCCTACAGCTTTATAGATCATAGTCCACCAATGAAATTGTCGGCGGGCTAACAAGGAGGGCAGTCCAGCTTTCTGGTATAGGGTACAGTGATGTGTCTGATACTTAGAGTCCGTCATGAACGTTAGAGCTGCATGGTAAACACTGTCCAACATGTGCAGGCAGGACTTACTTGTATGCATATAAATTATATCTCCATAATCAATAACAGAAAGAAATGTAGCCATTACAAGCTGTTTTCTGGCATGCAATGAAAAACACGCTTTGTTTCTATAAAAGAAACCTAATCTAATTTTCAGTTTTTGAACAAGCTTTTCAACATGACTTACAAAAGACAATGTACCATCCAAATAAAATCCCAAGTACTTATAAGTGCTTACCTGCTCTATTGGCTTATTTTGCTGAGTAACAATGTTTTGCTTCAATACCTGCATTTTGACTCTATTAAAAACCATTAGCTTGGTCTTGTCGGCATTCAGAACTAGTTTCAAGTTGCTCAAATCATCCTGAATGATATTAAAAGCAGTCTGAAGCTCATCTACGGCTTGATCTATGGAGGCTGCACATGTATATAAAACAGTATCGTCAGCATAGAAATGAAGGTGTGTATTTGACACTCTCTTGCCCAATTCATTAACATAAATAGAAAAAAGAATAGGGCCGAGAATAGACCCCTGAGGAACTCCATTGCACGTGGCCATAAAATCAGATCTGTAATCATCCATTTTGACACATTGGCTTCTGTCTGACAGATAATTTTCAAACCAACTGACTAGGTGTGATGATAGACCAATATTGATCAGTCTGTCTTTCAGTACCGCATAGTTCCACCGTATCAAAAGCCTTGGACAAAGAAAAAATAAAGCTGAGCAGTGCTGTTTCTTATCCAAGGCTTGAATTATATCATTTAAAACCTTTAAGACAGCGGTGATTGTACTATGTTTTTTCCTGAAGCCAGACTGGAATTCATTTAAAATCATATTTTCAGATAGAAACGCTTTTAACTGTTTACAGACAAGACTTTCAAGTACTTTAGCTAGAACAGAAAGTTTAGAGATTGGTCTATAGTTGTTTAACTGTGTAGGATCACTTCAAACTTGCCTTCATCAAAAAAAACCACCTTCACTGTTGATACTGAAACTGGTGTTTGACGGGAACTATTTAGCGCAGCTGCTAGTTGACAACCTGTGAGGCGTCTTTGTCTTAAACTACACCCTCTCAGATATTTATCTTCTTGCAGAGTTGTGCATCGGGGCCTCCCACTCCTTTTTTCTGTCCTTGTTAGTGCCAGTTTGTGCTGCTCTCTGAAGGGAGTAGTTCACAGCATGGTAAGAGATTTTAAATTTTCAATATCTCGCATTGAATAGCCTTCTTTTCTCAGCACAACAATAGCCTGACGGGTCTCTAAAGGAAGTTCTTTCTTTCTGGCCATTTTGAGCCTGTAAACAAACAAACAACTGCTGATGCTCCAGGTACTAAACCAACCTCAAGAATGCCATGCTTCCTTTTGGGCTTCCTTGTTAGTTCAATGGTTTTCAACTGTGCTACACATTTGCAGAAGGGTTTTCTAATAATCAATTAGCCTAACAAAATGCTTGACTTGGATTAGCAGCCACACCAGGAGATTGATGCAGAGGACTGACAGTTGCTGATAATAGGCCTCTATGCAAAAATGTAGATCATTCTTTGAAAATCATCTGATTAATTTTAATCGTTTATGAATGGATAAAAATGTTTGTGAAACGGAAAAAAAAATGTTTGTGAAATGCATGAAAATGTTTTTTTTTTGGAAAACAAAGAAATTTGCAAGTGATCCCAAACTCTTGAGCGGTTGTGTACGTGCTCACGAATACACATGCACACATACAGACATGCACACGAATACACATGTACACATACAGACATGCACACAAATACACATGCACACATACAGACATGCACTCGAAAACAAGCACACATACTGTACATACATGTACACACACAGACATCCACATGAATACACATGCACATATTGATACAGTACCATATACGAGACTCATTTTTAAAATAAGCTCCGTTGGAGTTACAGGAGCTATTCTGGAGTATTCTGGTTTGGCAAATAGTTTAGAGTCCACTAACGCGATTCGGGATGATTTGGATAGAATCCAGTATTGGGCATTACATGAAATTTAATGTTTCAATTTGTAAAGTTGTACTTGTAGGTAATAAAAACATTAGACAGGGTTACTTCATGGGAGGTTTAAAACTGGAATGTGTTGCACACGAGAAAGATCTGGGAGTGATTGTTGACCAAACCCTCACAGGTTCTAGCCATTGTGCTGTAGCAGTTAAAAAAGCCAATAGGATGCTGGGATACATTGCTAAAAGTATTGAGTACAAATCTAAGGAGGTGATGCTTCTTTTGTAAAACACATTCGTCAGACCACACCTGGAGTATTGTGTACAGTTCTGGCGACCATACTTTAAGAAAGATATAGAGGCTCTAGAGAAAGTTCAGAAAGTTCAAAGCTTATTCCAGGCGTAAAAGATGAAAGCTATGAGAAGAGGCTGAAGATCCTTAATCTCTTTAGTCTTAGGAAAAGGAGACTCAGGGGTGATTTGATTGAGGTCTTTAAATATGTTAAAGGGATTAACAAAGTGAATTATGTAGGTTTCCTTCCAAGTTTTGTTAGTAAAACTCAGGGTCACAAATGAAAGTTGATCAAAGGTAAATTTAGCACTGATATTCTGAAATATTTTTTCACCCAAAGAGTAATTTCAATGTGGAATAGCTTGCCTGACCGTATTGTTCAGGCAAAGACCTTGGGGGTTTTCAAGAGCAGGCTTGACCTAATGCTAGATACCATCGAGTCATTGAGTATCTGAAGGGATATATTCACAATAGAAAAAAAAAGAAACTTAGTTGCGAGCTTAGTTGGGCTGAACGGCCTGTTCTCACCATTCATGTTACGTTATTTTATGTTATGTTATGTTCTATAAGTACATGCTCACGAATACACATGCACTTTAATGCACATGCACATATACACTCTCATGTTTGTATAATTATACTTGTGAGTAGAATGTATTGCCTCATATTAATACGGAATGCTGACGGCAACCAAATAACGCTGAGGCCCAACTCTAACTGTAATCTTAACTTTAACTACTGAACTACAATTCTACGTAAACCTTGGTGAGGACCACCTTAACTGTCCTTAACTAAAACTGTGGTTTCTCAAAAATTGGTTCTCTCATGTAGCGCAGTACAAGAGCCCCACGCCTCTGAATACAACAGCCCCACCCCCTGAATACAAGAGCCCCGCCTCTCTGAAGGCAGACAGAAAGACCAAGTGTTTCTTCCTGCTCCTGCTGTTGGTTGTTAAAGTCCTACAGCGTTGCCACAGCACATTTTTACAATGCCACTGGGCCCCTGCGCAAAGCCCTTAAGCCCACATGGCTGCAGAGCACGATTGGCCCTGCTTAGCCTAATCGACTGTACGTAGCTTTGATATCAGTGCCAGCTAAGCCTGGCTTTTGTAAATCAGCGAACAGTGAAGGGTGTTAGGGAACATCTGCTCCAAGAGCTGCAGCCTGGCCTGGAGCCACAGGCCTGAGGGCCCGCGTTTCACTTCCTGTCGCAATGTCGTTTTAATAACGGTATAACGACGGTGCAATGCCCCATACAGACGGCAAACTGCCCTCATTCTGTGAGGAAATGCCTTTTAAATCGCAAATCGACACCAGTTCCCTGGAAACAGCGAGGAACATCATTTGCTTTATGGATATTTTGCGCATTAGAGAGGCGACTGGGCGGATGGCGCTGTGCTGGGCAGAAGCCGTAATGCTGAGGTCATTGTGTTTGATGTAACTGTGCGAATTAGCATTTGCTGCTTATAAGGGGCCTTTTAGCAGATTTAGCATTAGCTCCTCGTATTAGGCCTTCAGAGAGAATTCACATTAGATCCGTAAGGAGCGGTTGTATATTTACTTTCCGAGAGAGTAACACGCGTCACAGTAAAATGGGGTGTCTCACAATGAGGCAATGCTAAATGAGTGCTTGTGTTAATTACTTGCTAAATTAGTGTTGGCTGGCATCTGGGGGGCAGGAAAATGCAAATTTGCTGGTAACATTGAAGTTGGTTCATTTCTTTTGCGAGAAAAACATCCAATTCGCTTTCAAATCCTATAATTTTATTTTTAAGTCTGAAACTTCAATTTACATAATGCGTCAGTATGTACTCATCACATGACAAAGTAGACAAATATACAAAAGATTGAGATGAATCAAGCACAGCTGAAAACAGGATAAAACAACTTACTGCAGTCAACAATGTCCAGCATCCACCGGTGGAAGAAGTGTGTGTAACACGTTCACTCATCGAGTTTCACACCCAGCCCGGCTCAGGAGTTCACAAGTCAAATGGAGGCGAGCGCATGTCTGGAGGACTCGGAGGAAAATGGTGGTGATGTGCATCTGCCAGCTGAAGGCAGCTGGGCGTATTGGTTGTCCAGTGCGTGGCATCCGAGGCGGTTTGTAATCACTTCATGTTTGTTCGTCCGCTGTTGTTGCTGCCACGTGGTTCCTGGTCCAGTCCAATGATTTTAGTGTGAATTCTGATGATTTTAGTGACGTGAAAGTGGCTCTTAGCACCATACCTGACTGTAGTATTGAAGATAATAACAGATTGAATGAAGCCCCTGCAAAAAGTATGTAGGGCTGATGGGAACTGTAGTTTACAGAGAGTCGGCAGAAAGACAGCAAAGTTGCTGACTTTCGGAGGAAATAGTTTGACTGCAGGGTTTGAAGATGAGTTTGTGGTCAGTGGCAGAGCATCGGTGATTTAACATCTGGCTAAAGACCTTCACTGTTGGAAGATGGGGCTGTTTGCACACACATAAACCCCACACCACCTCAGGAACCGACCCATCTCAGTGTGAAGCTCTCAGAGTCAGTGGCGTCCGTCCAAGGTGTCATCAGAGTGCTTGATGTGGATGATCTCTGGAGCCGAACCTGTGCAGTCGGCAGCATCCAGTGTACAGTCCAGATGAGAAATATAATGCTCTGTGTCACTTTCGTGAGAGTGTCTTGAGTAGACCTGAAATAGCCATTGATTCTGATCACCTGGTCGCTTTGAGACCGAACATGGAGTGTATTTTCACCAGTTGCACAGATTTGAATGGGCGGAATTTCAACTTCTTATATGGGACCTACGAGCAGAATTAGCATTATCTCCTTATGTGGGGCCTGCTGCCAGAATTAGAATTAACACCTTATATACAGCCTACAATCAGAATTAGCAGTATTTTCTTATGTGGAGCAGGATGTGAGAATCAATATTCACACCTTGTGTGGGGCCTACAGTGAGATTTAGCATCATCTTGTTTTGGAGCCTATTGGGAGAATTAGAATCAGCTTCATATGACTCGTATTCATTCAATTTCCCTTTTCTTGAATGAAAGGATAACGTGAGTGTTGTGCGTGAGAGGTGGCTGAAGTTCGCTTTACTGCAGGAGTCAGTGAGTAAGGTCAGTAGAGTTTTGTCAGATTTGGCTTCACCCAGCCTACTGGCTGCTGTCCAGGATTCTGAAGCTGCCGTGGCTGAGACGCCAGAGTCTCACCCTGCATTACTGCGGTCGCCGGCCACGGTGCGAAAGCACTGTCCCGGGGCAGACAGGAGAGGGCCGTGGGAGGAGTTCTGATCACATGACAGTCATGTGACTTTTTAGGTCAAAGGGCCAAACACAGGGATGTGATTCAGCCGTTGAATCGGATCGCTGTATTCAGCCGTTGAATCGGGTCGCTGTATTCAGCCGTTGAATCGGGTCGCTGTATTCAGCCGTTGAATCGGGTCGCTGTATTCAGCCATTGAATCGGATCGCTGTATTCAGCCGTTGAATCGGATCGCTGTATTCAGCCGTTGAATCGGATCGCTGTATTCAGCCGTTGAATCGGGTCGCTGTATTCAGCCGTTGAATCGGGTCGCTGTATTCAGCCGTTGAATCGGGTCGCTGTATTCAGCCGTTGAATCGGGTCGCTGTATTCAGTCCTCAGCTGTGCAGTTTTACCACGGTCACTTTTCATTTTTGGCAGGTGGATCAGTGGATTTTTCTGCTACATAATTATCTCCGCTCTCACTCTGTGGCTTAATGTGGCATTGAATAAAATGATACATGTGGGCATATATTATAACGTATTGTTGATGCATCCATGAATGCAGCAAGACTTCATCATTCTTTTTTTCTCTGAAATAGCCTCAATGCTGAGTACTGTAAGACTATAGAGAGACGGAGTAACATTCCTGTGGTATATAAGTTAGTTGTACTGCTACATACTACACTCCCCCCTCACTCGCCTGCCATTTGCGTCTTCTGCTCGATGTTGAGTTACTCGCACGAGCATGAGAAACGTCCGCAGGTCTGATCAAGAGAATCCAGCGATTCCCACACAGAGTCTGGCCCGACCCTCGTCGAGATTCTCTGTCACATTTACAGGTGGGAGGTCACAGCATTTGCTCTGTCCTTCGGTCGGTTCGTTCATAAACATTTTTGGCCCAGAGCAGAACTCAAAAACCGTTAAATATTTTCTTTTTCAAATTGGCAACTTCGTCACGTGTGCTGTAGTCGCTTGATTTTCGTTGGGGCCGCAAGGGTTATGCTGATCACTCTTCTTTACGGTCGGCAGCAGCGATACCGCGATTCAATCTGCTCCAGCTGCTTGGCTGAAGCTAAGCAGGTGTGGGCTTGGTCAGTACTCTGATGGGAGACCACCTGGGAAAACCAAGTTGCTGCTGGAAGAGGTGTTGGTGGCCAGTAGGTTGCGATCTTCCCTCTGGCGGGATAATCCCCAATGCCCCAGAGCAGTGATGGGGACACTGTACTGAAGGAGGTGCCACCTTTCGGATGAGATGTTAAACCGAGGTCCTGACTCACTGTGGTCATTAGAGATCCTATGACACTCTTCGATTAGAGTAGGGGGTTCCCTGGTGTCAGCTAAAGTCCCAACCTGGCTCTTTCGATCTGCCGCCCAATCATCCCCTGATCTAATTGGCTGTGCAAATTACCCTCTCCCTCCCCACCTCAACCCCCAGGGCTCCCTTGAAAAAGAGATTTTAATCTCAATAGGATTTCCCTGGTTAAATAAATAAATAAAAGATCCTCTTTCTTTGAGATTTGTTTATTTTTCCTGTTCCTGACATCTTGAGGAAAGGAACAAATCATGATTGGATTTGGGAGGGCGGATGCAACTCTGTGTTAGGCATTTGCATATATCAACATGTGCGTGTTCATGGAGGTATCTGTGTGTGTGTGAGTGTGTGTGTGTGTGTGTGTGTGTGTGTGTGTGTGTGTTCACGCGCGTCTGTGTAAGCATCCGTGAGGAACTTTAGGACTGATGCTCTAACCAGATGGCAACCAATCAGAAGGCAAGCAGACAAGGTCAACTGAAAGAGGGAATTTGGCGAGCTGCCATATACCCAATCTATTAAATGAAAAACACCAAAATCCTTCCTGAAAACAGTTAAAGCAGCAGATAAACATTGTCAAAGGAGGCTTGTCAGGCTCGGATGGGTAAATACAAACAGCAGATATGAAATCATCAGCAGCTCTTCCAAAGGACGACTGCAGTGCAAGGAGCAGGACTTCAGTGTGACGTCCAATTATTCAGCGAGAGACAGTGTCTGTACTCATTATTATAAGAACGGCTGCCATAACACCAATGAGTGAGGCTGCTGCTGATCCTGTAGTGTGTGTGTGTGTGTGTGTGTCCGTGTGTCTGTATGTGTTTGTGTATGTGCGCGCGTGTGTATGTGTGTGTATGTGAATGTGTCTGTATGTGTGTTTGTGTGTGTGTATGCATGAGTGTGTGCGTGTCTGTATGTGTGTGTGTGTGTATGTGTGTCTGTATGTGTTTGTGTGTGCGCGCGCGTGTGTATGTGCGTGTGTCTGTATGTGTGTTTGTGTGTGTATGTGTGTGCATGAGTGTGTGCGTTTCTGTGTCTCTGTGTGTATACGTGTGCATTTGCGTATGCGTGTGTGTCTGTATGTGTGTGTGTGTGCGCGTGCGTGTGTATGTGTGTGTATGTGCGTGTCTCTGTATGTGTGTTTGAGTGTGTAAGCGTGTGCATGAGTGTGTGCGTGTCTGTATGTGTGTCTGTGTGTGTATGCGTGTGCATGTGTGTGTGTCTGTATGTGTGTGTGTGTGTCCGTGTGTCTGTATGTGTTTGTGTGTGTGCGCACATGTGTATGTGTGTTTGTGTGTGTGTGCATGTGCATGAGTGTGTGCGTGTCTGTATGTGTGTCTGTGTCTGTATGCGTGTGCATGTGTGTATGCGTGTGTGTCTGTATGTGTGTGTGTGTGTATGTGTGTCTGTATGTGAGTGTGTGTGTGCGCGTGTGCACACGTGTGTGTGTGTGGGTATGCGTATGTCTGTATGTGTGTATGTGTGTGTGTGTGGTTGGTAGAGTCTGTGTTTGGGAGTGTGTTCTAGAAAATATGAACCCAAAGGAAAAATAATTTGCTCAATTCATGAGAACTGGAAATATATACAGTTTTTTGTGTATTTTAAAGTGTTCCCAAGTACATTAGTAAGGTTCAAACAAATCTTCCAACAACAGCTAGAAACCATCAAAAAATAATTATGCTGAACCGCAATTCCCAACAGGCAACACATCAGGGAAACAGAAATAACACCAAAAAGGAGTTATTTGAAAAGTCCATTCACCCTCCAGTATAATCTGAAAACTGCAGAACACATTACTTGACTTTCTGACATGTGAAATTAATTGCTTGTTGAACACACACAATTCGATGACTGAGTCCAAAAAAGTTGGCACATCTTTCCCCGAGTGACATCGGTATGCCTTTAAACTGCACTCATTCAGTGTTTAAGCACCGCAGACTTTAAACTGCACTCATTCAGTGTTTAAGCACCGCAGACTTTAAACTGCACAGACACACGTTGGTAAAGTCCAGCAGCAGGATCTCCCCCAGTCCTCCAGTGTGCAGGTCTTCAGATGTGATGTATCGGGCCTTTGTTGCTGTATATTTTACTTCATAATCCAAGATACATTTGCAATCCAAGACCTATCAGGCTGCATTCAGTCCAATCTAATACCTGCATCCTCTGCGCCTGCAGCCCAGCGGCTGTAATCCCTGTTAAATTTGGGGTAGTTTTGTCTTGATATAAAATACAGGGATATTGCTGGAACAATATATGTCTGAATGGCAGAATTTGTCGCTCAAAAATTTAGGTACATCCTTCTATAAAACCAATAAAATAGTAACCAAAATAAAAATAATACCGAAGCAAAAACCAAATTTACATGCTCAAATTTCTCGATCTTTGAAAGCAGCTTTTCGCATGAGTGGCAGGTGGTACAGAGGTGATTGAATCAGTGAATTCAATAAGAGCCCAACTCCATGCTGAAATGTGTAGCGTTGGGCACTTATTGAATTCACCAATTCAATTGACACCACAGTACAGAGATGTAATAAAAGTTTGGATTAAATGAGAACTAATAAATTAAAATATTAAAATCAAATAAAAGGATTGAAGTTTTAACCCTTTGATGCATATAGTCCCCCCTCCCCCCCAAACTTTCACAAGGCATCCACCCCTGGATGGATGAACACCCATCTCATGCATCAAAGGGTTAGAATCAAAGCATCTTGCCTGAAAAAATAAACTCCCATGAATGATTTCATTTGCTTAACAAGTTTTAAGTTTTGGTTCAAAAAATAACACCAAGCTTGATTATGTATTGCATCATATTTCTCCCAAGGGTCCTAAAAAGTTAAGTAGTTTGATTTTAGTGGAGGTTTGAGCTGAGTGTCTTCAGCGTACCAATGGAAGGCCAAACTGTACTTTTTTTCCACAATGGACCGAGGGCTGAGCAAGTATAGCGAGAATAACATTTACCCTAAAACTGACCCCTGGGGAACAGGAAAAGGGGACAGAGAGGGAGAGTAGCCGACCAACAGAGAAAAGGAGCAGCCAGGAAACACCAAGGGTTCTACCATGGATACCCACAGAATATTTGAGGCGATGAATTAAAATGCCATAGCTCATTGTACTGGAAGAAGTAATAAGGTCTACCAGAATGAAAATAGCTGACTGCTTAAGGAGTTAGAAGTAGGTCAGTATTCACTTTTACTAAGGCGGACGCTGTTCTGTGAAGTGCATGAAAACCAGATTAAAACATTTCAATGATGTTATTCTCTTCAAATAAAAACTGCTGCAGCTGAATAATAGCATCCCTCCCTAAAGTCTTGAAGACAGGAAGCGTAGACATAGGAGTGTAATGAACAGGTTACGCAGGGTCTGTAATTAACAGGTTACGTAGGGTCATGGTTTTAAATGTGACCAGCGAGCCACTACTGCACAGATAAAATTCTGCTCCACAAAGTCAGGGATACATTTGGCAATTGAGAGAACACTAAGGACAAAGACAAAATCATCTTTCAGAAGGTAGGAAGGAAGACTGCCACATGGGTAAACATCCTGCTGAAAAAATCACATTAAAATCAGCTCACAATCAGTGAGAAACAGACCAGAACTGACGGAGGAAGTGAAAGTCTCATACATTACTCAAATAAATCTGTCGGTGGTGATGCTTAATAATAAAAATCAGTGAAATATCCCTGAAGCTCGACTTTTACTGTCTCCTGACAAGCAGAAAGTGAATTTTGTAAAATTTACAGGAAACGTGTTTGTCGTATTTTTGCCATTTTCCTCTGGGCTGTCCTGCGTACCTCACCAAGGGTGCGAATGTCATCATTCAACCATCGCCGTGCTGCTGCCTCACAGCAAAAAGGTCCAGGGTTTGAATCCAGCCTGGGCCTTTCTGTGTGGAGTTAGCATGTTCTCCCCGTGTTCGCGTGGGTTTCCTCCGGGTACTCCGGTTTCCCCCACCCACAAAACATGCATCATAGGAACACTCCAACCAGTACCCCTGACCAAGGAACTGGCTTTAGAACTGGAGTTGGTCCCCCAGCGCCGCTCTAACTGTAGATTGGGTCAAATGCAGAGGATGAATTACTCCACGGGGTTCAAAAAGTGTATTTTTAATCTCAACCCTTTGAGTTCTGAATAAATTTGAGGAATTAAAAATGTAATTTTCCTGAGCTGTTGGAAACCATCATGTGTCAACTTGTTTAAAACCCCTTTCTGCAGATGTAGACGCCGGCGTCCGTAAATTCCAAAATTTAATTCCTAAACAATTCTGTAATTGAATTTCCAAATGTCTAGCTTCACTTGAATAATTTTCAAAAATCTCTGTGTCACAAATCCTGAGTTCTAAAGCTTAAATAGGCTCATGCACAACAGGAAAAATTGGCAAAATTTTGTATTCCGCGCAAAGGGGTTAAAAGAGCTCCCTGCTTGCGACATGATAGGTTTTCAACAGCATCTTGTTTTGATATCTCTCACCATTGGGCCACTATACTTGCCAATGATACTCAAAGCGTAAAGAAGTAGAAATGAAACTGTTCACCAAATCATCAGCACAGGCATAAGGAGTGGGGCTCTCAACAGCAGCTGCGAGGAGTGGGGCTCTCAACAGCAGCTGTGAGGAGTGCGGCTCTCAACAACAGCTGTGAGGAGTGGGGCTCTCAACAACAGCTGTGAGGAGTGGGGATCTCAACAACAGCTGTGAGGAGTGGGCCTCTCAACAGCAGCTGTGAGGAGTGGGGCTCTCAACAGCAGCTGTGAGGAGTGGGGCTCTCAACAACAGCTGTTAGGGGTGGGGCTCTCAGCAACACCGGTGAGGAGTGGGGCTCTCAACAACAGCTGTGAGGAGTGGGGCTCTCAACAACAGCTGTGAGGAGTGGGGCTCTCAGCAAGAGCTGTGAGGAGTGGGGCTCTCAACAACAGCTGTGAGGAGTGGGGCTCTCAACAACAGCTGTTAGGGGTGGGGCTCTCAACAACAGCTGTGAGGAGTGGGGCTCTCAACAGCAGCTGTGAGGAGTGGGGCTCTCAACAACAGCTGTTAGGGGTGGGGCTCTCAACAACAGCTGTTAGGGGTGGGGCTCTCAACAACAGCTGTGAGGAGTGGGGCTCTCAACAGCAGCTGTGAGGAGTGGGGCTCTCAACAACAGCTGTTAGGGGTGGGGCTCTCAACAACAGCTGTGAGGAGTGGGGCTCTCAACAACAGCTGTGAGGAGTGGGGCTCTCAACAACAGCTGTGAGGAGTGGGGCTCTCAACAGCAGCTGTGAGGAGTGGGGCTCTCAGCAACACCGGTGAGGAGTGGGGCTCTCAACAACAGCTGTGAGGAGTGGGGCTCTCAACAACAGCTGTGAGGAGTGGGGCTCTCAACAACAGCTGTTAGGGGTGGGGCTCTCAGCAACACCGGTGAGGAGTGGGGCTCTCAACAACAGCTGTGAGGAGTGGGGCTCTCAACAACAGCTGTTAGGGGTGGGGCTCTCAGCAACACCGGTGAGGAGTGGGGCTCTCAACAACAGCTGTGAGGAGTGGGGCTCTCAACAACAGCTGTGAGGAGTGGGGCTCTCAACAGCAGCTGTGAGGAGTGGGGCTGTCAACAACAGCTGTGAGGAGTGGGGCTCTCAGCAACAGCTGTGAGGAGTGGGGCTCTCAACAACAGCTGTTAGGGGTGGGGCTCTCAACAACAGCTGTGAGGAGTGGGGCTCTAAACAGCAGCTGTGAGGAGTGGGGCTCTCAGCAACAGCTGTGAGGTGTGGGGCTCTCAACAGCAGCTGTGAGGAGTGGGGCTCTCAACAGCAGCTGTGAGGAGTGGGGCTCTCAACAACAGCTGTGAGGAGTGGGGCTCTCAACAACAGCTGTTAGGGGTGGGGCTCTCAGCAACACCGGTGAGGAGTGGGGCTCTCAGCAACAGCTGTGAGGAGTGGGGCTCTCAACAGCAGCTGTGAGGAGTGGGGCTCTCAACAACAGCTGTTAGGGGTGGGGCTCTCAGCAACAGCTGTGAGGAGTGGGGCTCTCAACAACAGCTGTTAGGGGTGGGGCTCTCAGCAACACCGGTGAGGAGTGGGGCTCTCAACAACAGCTGTGAGGAGTGGGGCTCTCAACAACAGCTGTGAGGAGTGGGGCTCTCAACAACAGCTGTTAGGGGTGGGGCTCTCAGCAACACCGGTGAGGAGTGGGGCTCTCAACAACAGCTGTGAGGAGTGGAGCTCTCAACAGCAGCTGTGAGGAGTGGGGCTCTCAACAGCAGCTGTGAGGAGTGGGGCTCTCAGCAACAGCTGTGAGGAGTGGGGCTCTCAACAACACCGGTGAGGAGTGGGGCTCTCAACAGCAGCTGTGAGGAGTGGGGCTCTCAACAACAGCTGTTAGGGGTGGGGCTCTCAGCAACACCGGTGAGGAGTGGGGCTCTCAACAACAGCTGTGAGGAGTGGGGCTCTCAACAACAGCTGTGAGGAGTGGGGCTCTCAACAACAGCTGTGAGGAGTGGGGCTCTCAGCAAGAGCTGTGAGGAGTGGGGCTCTAAACAACAGCTGTGAGGAGTGGGGCTCTCAGCAACAGTTGTGAGGAGTGGGGCTCTCAACAACAGCTGTTAGGGGTGGGGCTCTCAACAACAGCAGTGAGGAGTGGGGCTCTCAACAACAGCTGTTAGGGGTGGGGCTCTCAACAACAGCTGTGAGGAGTGGGGCTCTCAGCAACAGCTGTGAGGAGTGGGGCTCTCAACAGCAGCTGTGATGAGTGGGGCTCTCAACAACAGCTGTTAGGGGTGGGGCTCTCAACAACAGCTGTGAGGAGTGGGGCTCTCAGCAACAGCTGTGAGGAGTGGGGCTTTCAGCAACACCGGTGAGGAGTGGGGCTCTCAGCAACAGCTGTGAGGAGTGGGGCTCTCAACAACAGCTGTGAGGAGTGGGGCTCTCAACAACAGCTGTGAGGAGTGGGGCTCTCAACAGCAGCTGTGAGGAGTGGGGCTCTCAACAACAGCTGTGAGGAGTGGGGCTCTCAACAACAGCTGTGAGGAGTGGGGCTCTCAACAACAGCTGTTAGGGGTGGGGCTCTCAGCAACACTGGTGAGGAGTGGGGCTCTCAACAACAGCTGTGAGGAGTGGGGCTCTCAACGACAGCTGTGAGGAGTGGGGCTCTCAACAGCAGCTGTGAGGAGTGGGGCTCTCAGCAACAGCTGTGAGGAGTGGGGCTCTCAACAGCAGCTGTGAGAAGTGGGGCTCTCAGCAAGAGCTGTGAGGAGTGGGGCTCTCAGCAACAGCTGTGAGGAGTGGGGCTCTCAACAACAGCTGTGAGGAGTGGGGCTCTCAACAACAGCTGTTAGGGGTGGGGCTCTCAGCAACACCGGTGAGGAGTGGGGCTCTCAACAACAGCTGTGAGGAGTGGGGCTCTCAACGACAGCTGTGAGGAGTGGGGCTCTCAACAGCAGCTGTGAGGAGTGGGGCTCTCAGCAACAGCTGTGAGGAGTGGGGCTCTCAACAACAGCTGTGAGGAGTGGGGCTCTCAACAACAGCTGTTAGGGGTGGGGCTCTCAGCAACACCGGTGAGGAGTGGGGCTCTCAACAACAGCTGTGGGGAGTGGGGCTCTCAACGACAGCTGTGAGGAGTGGGGCTCTCAACAGCAGCTGTGAGGAGTGGGGCTCTCAGCAACAGCTGTGAGGAGTGGGGCTCTCAACAGCAGCTGTGAGGAGTGGGGCTCTCAGCAAGAGCTGTGAGGAGTGGGGCTCTCAGCAACAGCTGTGAGGAGTGGGGCTCTCAACAACAGCTGTGAGGAGTGGGGCTCTCAACAACAGCTGTTAGGGGTGGGGCTCTCAGCAACACCGGTGAGGAGTGGGGCTCTCAACAACAGCTGTGAGGAGTGGGGCTCTCAACGACAGCTGTGAGGAGTGGGGCTCTCAACAGCAGCTGTGAGGAGTGGGGCTCTCAGCAACAGCTGTGAGGAGTGGGGCTCTCAACAGCAGCTGTGAGGAGTGGGGCTCTCAGCAAGAGCTGTGAGGAGTGGGGCTCTCAGCAACAGCTGTGAGGAGTGGGGCTCTCAACAACAGCTGTTAGGGGTGGGGCTCTCAACAACAGCTGTGAGGAGTGGGGCTCTCAACAGCAGCTGTGAGGAGTGGGGCTCTCAACAGCAGCTTTGAGCAGTGGGGCTCTCAACAGCAGCTGTGAGGAGTGGGGCTCTCAACAACAGCTGTGAGGAGTGGGGCTCTCAACAACAGCTGTTAGGGGTGGGGCTCTCAACAACAGCTGTGAGGAGTGGGGCTCTCAACAGCAGCTGTGAGGAGTGGGGCTCTCAACAGCAGCTGTGAGGAGTGGGGCTCTCAACAACAGCTGTGAGGAGTGGGGCTCTCAACAACAGCTGTTAGGGGTGGGGCTCTCAAGAACAGCTGTGAGGAGTGGGGCTCTCAACAGCAGCTGTGAGGAGTGGGGCTCTCAGCAACAGCTGTGAGAAGTGGGGCTCTCAACAGCAGCTGTGAGGAGTGGGGCTCTCAACAGCAGCTGTGAGGAGTGGGGCTCTCAACAACAGCTGTGAGGAGTGGGGCTCTCAACAACAGCTGTTAGGGGTGGGGCTCTCAACAACACCGGTGAGGAGTGGGGCTCTCAACAGCAGCTGTGAGGAGTGGGGCTCTCAACAACAGCTGTGAGGAGTGGGGCTCTCAACAGTAGCTGTTAGGGGTGGGGCTCTCAGCAACACCGGTGAGGAGTGGGGCTCTCAGCAACAGCAGTGAGGAGTGGGGCTCTCAACAACAGCTGTGAGGAGTGGGGCTCTCAACAGCAGCTGTGAGGAGTGGGGCTCTCAACAACAGCTGTGAGGAGTGGGGCTCTCAACAACAGCTGTGAGGGGTGGGGCTCTCAGCAACAGCTGTGAGGAGTGGGGCTCTCAACAGTAGCTGTTAGGGGTGGGGCTCTCAGCAACACCGGTGAGGAGTGGGGCTCTCAGCAACAGCAGTGAGGAGTGGGGCTCTCAACAACAGCTGTGAGGAGTGGGGCTCTCAACAGCAGCTGTGAGGAGTGGGGCTCTCAACAACAGCTGTGAGGAGTGGGGCTCTCAACAACAGCTGTTAGGGGTGGGGCTCTCAACAACACCGGTGAGGAGTGGGGCTCTCAGCAACAGCTGTGAGGAGTGGGGCTCTCAACAGTAGCTGTTAGGGGTGGGGCTCTCAGCAACACCGGTGAGGAGTGGGGCTCTCAGCAACAGCAGTGAGGAGTGGGGCTCTCAACAACAGCTGTGAGGAGTGGGGCTCTCAACAACAGCTGTGAGAAGTGGGGCTCTCAACAACAGCTGTTAGGGGTGGGGCTCTCAGCAACACCGGTGAGGAGTGGGGCTCTCAACAACAGCTGTGAGGAGTGGGGCTCTCAGCAACAGCAGTGAGGAGTGGGGCTCTCAACAACAGCTGTGAGGAGTGGGGCTCTCAGCAACAGCTGTGAGGAGTGGGGCTCTCAGCAACAGCTGTGAGGAGTGGGGCTCTCAACAGCAGCTGTGAGGAGTGGGGCTCTCAACAACAGCTGTTAGGGGTGGGGCTCTCAACAACAGCTGTTAGGGGTGGGGCTCTCAGCAACACCGGTGAGGAGTGGGGCTCTCAGCAACACCGATGAGGAATGGGGCTCTCAACAACAGCTGTGAGGAGTGGGCCTCTCAACAACAGCTGTGAGGAGTGGGGCTCTCAACAGTAGCTGTGAGGAGTTGGGCTCTCAACAACAGCTGTTAGGGGTGGGGCTCTCAACAACAGCTGTGAGGAGTGGGGCTCTCAGCAACACCGGTGAGGAGTGAGGCTCTCAACAACAGCTGTGAAGAGTGGGCCTCTCAACAACAGCTGTGAGGAGTGGGGCTCTCAACAGTAGCTGTGAGGAGTGGGGCTCTCAACAACAGCTGTGAGGAGTGGGGCTCTCAACAACAGCTGTGAGGAGTGGGGCTCTCAACAGCAGCTGTGAGGAGTGGGGCTCTCAACAACAGTTGTTAGGGGTGGGGCTCTCAGCAACACCGGTGAGGAGTGGGGCTCTCAGCAACAGCTGTGAGGAGTGGGGCTCTCAACAGCAGCTGTGAGGAGTGGGGCTCTCAACAACAGCTGTCAGGGGTGGGGCTCTCAACAACAGCTGTTAGGGGTGGGGCTCTCAGCAACACCGGTGAGGAGTGGGGCTCTCAGCAACACCGATGAGGAATGGGGCTCTCAACAACAGCTGTGAGGAGTGGGCCTCTCAACAACAGCTGTGAGGAGTGGGGCTCTCAACAGTAGCTGTGAGGAGTTGGGCTCTCAACAACAGCTGTTAGGGGTGGGGCTCTCAACAACAGCTGTGAGGAGTGGGGCTCTCAGCAACACCGGTGAGGAGTGAGGCTCTCAACAACAGCTGTGAAGAGTGGGCCTCTCAACAACAGCTGTGAGGAGTGGGGCTCTCAACAGTAGCTGTGAGGAGTGGGGCTCTCAACAACAGCTGTGAGGAGTGGGGCTCTCAACAACAGCTGTGAGGAGTGGGGCTCTCAACAACAGCTGTGAGGGGTGGGGCTCTCAACAACAGCTGCGAGGGGTGGGGCTCTCAACAACAGCTGTGAGGAGTGGGGCTCTCAACAACAGCTGCGAGGGGTGGGGCTCTCAACAACAGCTGTGAGGGGAGATTCAAGAGCAACAAAACAAGTAACAGCCGGTGATTTGTTGGTACAGGACCAATGAGTTTGGATAGTCACATGTTTCACTTTAATATGAAAGATTGGCATGGAACAAAATAGGTTTAAGGTCAAAAATTCAAGTGTCTCACCTCGCGAGTTCGAGCCCCACTTCGTACCAGCCGGCAGTGGTCAGTAGCTTTTTCAGCATAGCGCACAATTGTCTATTGTGCTACAAGGTTACAAATTGGGAAGGGACTGCCGGGAATGGAAAATGATAGTTTCCTTGTTTGTTGCTCAAGCACCTCCTATTGGCCAGACAGGCACTCACACACAGCTAAGCTTGTTCATATTCGGGTATCCTCCGCCCTAGTCTTTAACTTGCAAAGATTCAACCAATGAGTGTATAAGAATCAGTGGCTGACGGACACGTGCTTCGGAGGAGAGTCGTGAACTGTCCTCACTATCCTGAGTTGGCAGTAAGGGGTCGCATACGAGCAAGCTAAGTACATATTTCACCAATTTGGCATTCCAGATTTGGGTGAGATTGGAGATCTTTAGAGACTGTATCTCAAAGCTCCCATAATTACGCATAGAAGCAATCTGGAGTCAAATGATCTCTTGATAATTGTGGCTATACTTCGCAACAAGGCCCGTCAATCTTGGAGATTAAATAAAATAGTCAGAATTCTCCGTCAGAGGTTTAGCAAAGATGTTTAATTCATCAAGTTTCACCCATGTTTCACATTAAAATAGGAATTCCAGATCCTCCTCAATAAATAAAAAAGGTCAATAAGAACAAATGTTAAATTCGACAGCCAGTTTATATTCAGACACTCAAGTTTAATATCGTAGGTGGCTGAGCTTTGAACAAGAAACTCAAACAGCCTGATGATGTGAAGATTATTATAAATGACACCTCGGCCAGCACTATAATGAAGATGAAAAAGGGACCCACCAAATATGAATTAAATTTGTGCTCTGCATTGCAGTAGTGTTTGCGAGTTCACGTTTTAGATCATAACTGCAGTTTTAGCAAAGCTCTTTATGCGGTGACCGATATGTCATGAACGGCTGGTGGAGCTGCTGGGACAGAAATAAGGTCCCTGCTTTTGGGCCTGACACGGACACAGGCTTGAGTTTTCCCTGTCGTGTTTGGTCCACTTAAAATCCCTGTGAAATGTTGCCTGTTTGGACCACAGAGCAGGATTACAGTGATACAGCCTCTCTCAGACAACGAAAAACCCAAAGAAAATGGCTGCACTTCTGGACAGTGTGGATTAGGGGCCTCAACTTCACATTGAAAAGCTTGGATGGGGTGCAGTGGTGAATGGGGCAGCCAGACAGGTTTACTGCAGTATTTCTGAGCCCATGTGATCTCCATTACAGCTGAAAGATGGTATTTAGGAGAGTGAGGTGTGTGGGACTGAGAGATCATGTGCGCTCAGAAGTGTTTTTGTGTTTTCAACATAATTCAGGCTAAATGCACTTTCCAAATTGCTCCATTTTGATTTCTTTGGCATTTTACATATGTCATCTTATTTCAGGATTGATGTTATCATTTAAAACCTGCAAATTGCTCATGCATTTAAGAAGAGAATTCTCAGAAATTGTCTTTGACATTTCCTCACAGTACTGCCATTACGGCTATGCCTCCTTTCCATAGCGACACACAGCATAAAATGCATTCGAAGAAACCTAGAGTGAATGAAACCCACAGGAAATAAAGAAAGCATTTCCTCTGGAATGGCTTGTTTGCAGTCATGTGATCCTGATGACATACGGGGGCCGGATGGCGGACAGGAAGTGAGGAAAGTCAGCTGGGAACCGTTGGGCAGTATTTTTTTCGATTTTAGCCAGATATGTGACGCAGCTGAATGACTGAAGCCTTTCCTTTCACTCAGTGGTCACTGCATACACGAGCGCTGTCTGACTAACACTCCCCCTGACGTGAAACCGAGGATTTTAATCCACGCCTGTCGCCGTTTCTCTACAAGCTTTTTAAATTTTTCACCTTAATGTCAGTACTTCTGGGACTCTAAAGTAGCTCCTGTTTCCTGATTTGATCGGTTGGCACAGCCATTAACAGCACAAAACTTTAGCATTTTCACAGCACTTCTCTCAGGAGAAATCACTTCCTGCCCCTGTGAAGTGATGTCATTTGCAAACAACCTATACCTGCATAAAAAATGCGTCAATAAGAACATTTTGCCAGCTAATGCAACACAACTCAGTTCATTCCTTAAACCCAGAAAAAGTGTCAACATGAGTGTTGGAAGAATCTGGAAAGGTGAGTCCTCACATCGCACTTTAAGATGGTCAAAGTCCTTGCAGTTGTGCACGGTGAGGGATGCAGGACATCATTTGTATTCTGGTTCAGAACTTTTTGTCAAAACTTTCCCAGGAGGTTTCTTTGGGAGAAACTGTAAACATGATCGTCCTCCAAAGGTACAGGCGTCACAAAAAAACAAACTTTTTGAACAATGTTTACCGGCACCCAGATGTGAATAATTACAGTACGAATGTGGTAACATTCTCAACAGACACATGGAAAACACGCTAAGGTGTACTGGGCATTCTCAGTAATGAGGCCTTGATAGTCCACAAAGAATCCTTAGCAGCCATATGGCATGCCTACGAGGATTCTGGGTAAAAGCCAGCATGCAGGAGGGAGAGAGAGAATGCTCCATCTGTTTGCTAATGGCTTTTCTGCGAGATACAGTACACTTAAGCATTCTCCGAACGCACAACTGCCATTTCTCTATTCACAATGAAAGGATCATTTATTCTCAAGGATGCCATTTAGAGATGAAATGTCTTTTACTTGTCATTAGGCTGATAAAACATCTGTGGAATTTTATTATTGTTTTTAAATTCATTGCAGAGTTTCTGAAATCCGGAGAAGTACCGTCACACTCTCGGGGTGACAGTCTTACTCGCATACTTTAACGGCTCCAGACCATCTTTCTTCCACAGTCCAACTGTCAGTAACTGCCTTACTGACTGTTATGCGCCATTACTTTAATGCCAAGAGTCTAATGCCTGAGAAATTAATTTGAGAACAGAACACCACTTACTTATGTACTCATTTTATTACACTCAAATCTCAGAACTCAGACTTGCCCAACTGCTCTAGACGTGACCGACTTGCAAACAAATTTCTTTTGCACAAACCCTGCGCCAATAAGATTGTTTTCCTGTGAAAAATCATCCATTCGGCAGATCTACAATTTGCAAGCAATGTCATTACAGGATTGCAAACAGCAACTTGTCTCATGACAGAGTGCAGATGATGGAGGGAGTGAGATGTGCGGCTGCACATGCAGGACATACTGTGTTCAGTAATGTGCTGAAGTTTGAGGAACATTTAAAACAGTTCTGTGAGGCCACGGTGCTTCCAAAAATAATGAAAAGAAACATTTATAAATTCAAAAAAGTACTATGAAAATTTGTAAGCTGTTTACAACCAAATCAAATCAGTGTTTACCGCTACTACCCTTTGCTTAAAAATGACTCAGAGTTTCCCTTGTGTTCAGGTCATGTCACACTGCAGAGATGAGGCCCAGGCCACACCATCAGTATCGGCTCTCTTCAGTGAAATCCAAACATTTATCCAAAGTTTTTTTTTTTAATTGGTGTCTCATATGTGCTTTTTATCTGCCAAAACATTAAGAACAAATAAATAAATCTAATGAAAATTTGAATCTACTGCCTAAGGCATTAGCACAACATCATCACCTTACTGCCCTGAAAGGAGTTTCTTCCTGAGAGAGAGCAACTGGCCCGTCACCAATAATCACCAAGAATGACAGAGCATACTGTTTCTTGATTGGTTTAGCTGCCTGATTCAAGAAAAATCATTAAAAACGAGATGAACGCCCTGCCACGTCATCCATTTCAGGGCTGTATGTCCTGTTTTAGCCAATCACAGTTATTGACTTACCCCTGTTTATCAATGAGATAAAATTAAGCGACCGGGGGCTGATTATGTCGTGTTTCGCACCTCGCCTGCAGTGGTCATCAGTTCCTGCTGCCGTCCCAAACTCTGCAGTCACACGGACTCCGTTATCTCTGGTTCTGCTCCCTCTCTGCAGCTGGGCGAAGCCCAGCCCTGCAGACCCAGGATTCCGCCTCAGTGCCGCCAACGGCATGTGATCCCCCAGCTGCTCACACGAGATCTCACACGATCACACAGGATTACAAAGGATCACACAGGAGCTCACAGAGTCGCAGGATGCTGGAGGTTTCAGTGCAGCAGGTTTCGCTTGATATCCATGTGAATACATACCCCTGAACCAAAACATTATGACCACTCTCAGATGAGGGGAATAGCATTGATTTTTTTTTTGTAGCATGTCAAGGGCTGAAATATTCTAGATGGTTGGCGGACAGCCGGTTCTCGTTACGGACAAATTAGTAGTGGCTCCCATGGAGTGCTGCCCGTCAGCAGGGGAATGTGCCGGTCAACAGTGGGCCCCAACCTGCTATAAACCCAGAGCTCGTCAATATTTGGGGCCAAATTGGGTTGTCCCGTCTGGTTTACACTGACAGAAGGGCTACTGAGGCACAAATTGCTAAGAATTTCCATAATGCTTTTAGGAAGAGTGTGTCACAGCACACACCGCGCCCCATCTGTGTACAGCACTGAGCTGCAGACCAGTCGGTGCGCCCATGCATATGCCGCTCCACTGCCGAAAGCACCTAATATGCGCAGGAGAGGGTCAGATATGGACCTTAGAGCTCTGGAAGAAGGCGGCTTGGTCTGATAAATCACATTCTCTATTACATCATGTGGATGAGCAGGTGCACTGTTCACCTGAGTGGGGGCGGCACCAGGATACCTGTGGGAACAGGACAGGCAGGTGGAGGAGTGTGATTCTGCAGGAAAAGCCTCGATCCAGGAAATCAGGCAGACAAAAGTTTGACATTTACCACCAACTTAAACATTGTTACTGGCATCACTGGATCAATATTCCCCACAGTGACAGTGGAACCTTGCTGCAGTGTAATGCATCTGGCCGCACTGCACACGTTGTTCCAGAATCTTCCGAGGAACATGCCGAGCAGATCAAGGTGTAGCCCCGTCCTCCACATTTCCCAGATCTCAATCCAATCGAGCGTCAGTGGGATGTGCTGGGAAGGCTCCGCCCTCCCAGGGCTAACGGATCTGCTGCTTGCGGTTTGGTGCCAAATGTTACCGTGCCTCGGCAGGTCAGATCCGATGTGTACCACCGACAGCATATCTGGCAGGTGGTCATGATGTTTTGGCTCACTGGAGAACCTCAATCTCCTCTTCCTGTCTCTGACTTCCTGTAATTCTTTTTTCCCTTTTTCTCTCCCTCTCGGAGTCTCCAGCACATGTTAACGAGCGCACGGCATTTTTCTGCGTTGAGTGGTCTGTAATTACGTTTCCCAGCCCAGTTTTATCACCAAATTGTGGCTGAAGACGTCTCAGTGCTGGTGGGTTTACATCATACAGACAGCAGGAGGTGAGAATACACCTTCCACAGTCAATCCATCGCAGGGTTCGAACACCATTGCACACCCACACACTGCGGCTAACTCACAGTCCCGGTCTTTACGCACCACGGCCGGAAAGAGCGGCAGCCAAAGGAAACGCAGAAGACAAAGGGCTGAATGTGAAGGATTCGAACCCTAAACCCTCTGGCTGCGGGCAGCAGTGTGGCGACACAGAGGCTGAATTTTTCATGTGGCCCTGCGCTACTGCGCCAGAATAAGCTCATGTAATGGTGTCCAGAAAAGACCTTGATAAGTACAGTCAGGTGCAATAATGCTGAGCTGTAAGAAACACCAGCGCCCAGATGAGCCTGTCTGTGCAGGACTGTACGCACCAGCCCTGATAACACACCTGAGCGTGTCAGATACATCAGACCCACACAGGACTGTACGCACCAGCCCTGAAAACACCTGAGCGTGTCAGATACATCAGACCCACACAGGACTGTACGCACCAGCCCTGATAACACACCTGAGCATGTCAGATACATCAGATCCACACAGGACTGAACGCACCAGCCCTGATAACACACCTGAGCGTGTCAGATACATCAGACCCACACAGGACTGTACGCACCAGCCCTGATAACACACCTGAGCGTGTCACATACATCAGATCCACACAGGACTGTACGCACCAGCCCTGATAACACACCTGAGCGTGTCAGATACATCAGATCCACACAGGACTGTACGCACCAGCCCTGATAACACACCTAAGCGTGTCAGATACATCAGATCCACACAGGACTGTACGCACCAGCCCTGATAACACACCTGAGGGTGTCAGATACATCAGATCCACACAGGACTGTACGCACCAGCCCTGATAACACACCTGAGCGTGTCAGATACATCAGATCCACACAGGACTGTACGCACCAGCCCTGATAACACACCTGAGCGTGTCACATACATCAGATCCACACAGGACTGAACGCACCAGCCCTGATAACACACCTGAGCGTGTCAGATACATCAGATCCACACAGGACTGTAGCACCAGCCCTGATAACACACCTGAGCGTGTCAGATACATCAGATCCACACATGACTGTAAGCACCAGCCCTGATAACACACCTGAGCGTGTCAGATACATCAGACCCACACAGGACTGTACGCACCAGCCCTGATAACACACCTGAGCGTGTCAGATACATCAGATCCACACAGGACTGTACGCACCAGCCCTGATAACACACCTGAGCGTGTCAGATACATCAGACCCACACAGGACTGTACGCACCAGCCCTGATAACACACCTGAGGGTGTCAGATACATCAGATCCACACAGGACTGTACGCACCAGCCCTGATAACACACCTGAGCGTGTCAGATACATCAGATCCACACAGGACTGTACGCACCAGCCCTGATAACACACCTGAGCGTGTCAGATACATCAGACCCACACAGGACTGTACGCACCAGCCCTGATAACACACCTGAGGGTGTCAGATACATCAGATCCACACAGGACTGTACGCACCAGCCCTGATAACACACCTGAGCGTGTCAGATACATCAGATCCACACAGGACTGTACGCACCAGCCCTGATAACACACCTGAGCTTGTCAGATACATCAGATCCACACAGGACTGTACGCACCAGCCCTGATAACACACCTGAGGGTGTCAGATACATCAGACCCACACAGGACTGTACGCACCAGCCCTGATAACACACCTGAGCGTGTCAGATACATCAGACCCACACAGGACTGTACGCACCAGCCCTGATAACACACCTGAGCGTGTCAGATACATCAGACCCACACAGGACTGTACGCACCAGCCCTGATAACACACCTGAGGGTGTCAGATACATCAGATCCACACAGGACTGAACGCACCAGCCCTGATAACACACCTGAGCGTGTCAGATACATCAGACCCACACAGGACTGTACGCACCAGCCCTGATAACACACCTGAGGGTGTCAGATACATCAGATCCACACAGGACTGAACGCACCAGCCCTGATAACACACCTGAGGGTGTCAGATACATCAGACCCACACAGGACTGTACGCACCAGCCCTGATAACACACCTGAGGGTGTCAGATACATCAGATCCACACAGGACTGTACGCACCAGCCCTGATAACACACCTGAGCGTGTCAGATACATCAGACCCACACATGACTGTACGCACCAGCCCTGATAACACACCTGAGCGTGTCACATACATCAGACCCACACATGACTGTACGCACCAGCCCTGATAACACACCTGAGCGTGTCAGATACATCAGATCCACACAGGACTGTACGCACCAGCCCTGATAACACACCTGAGCGTGTCAGATACATCAGACCCACACAGGACTGTACGCACCAGCCCTGATAACACACCTGAGGGTGTCAGATACATCAGATCCACACAGGACTGTACGCACCAGCCCTGATAACACACCTGAGCGTGTCAGATACATCAGATCCACACAGGACTGTACGCAGCAGCCCTGATAACACACCTGAGGGTGTCAGATACATCAGATCCACACAGGACTGTACGCACCAGCCCTGATAACACACCTGAGCGTGTCAGATACATCAGACCCACACAGGACTGTACGCACCAGCCCTGATAACACACCTGAGCGTGTCAGATACATCAGACCCACACAGGACTGTAGCACCAGCCCTGATAACACACCTGAGGGTGTCAGATACATCAGATCCACACAGGACTGTAGGACCAGCCCTGATAACACACCTGAGGGTGTCAGATAGATCAGATCCACACAGGACTGTACGCACCAGCCCTGATAACACACCTGAGCGTGTCAGATACATCAGATCCACACAGGACTGTACGCACCAGCCCTGATAACACACCTGAGCGTGTCAGATACATCAGACCCACACAGGACTGTAGGACCAGCCCTGATAACACACCTGAGGGTGTCAGATAGATCAGATCCACACAGGACTGTACGCACCAGCCCTGATAACACACCTGAGCGTGTCAGATACATCAGACCCACACAGGACTGTACGTACCAGCCCTGATAACACACCTGAGCGTGTCAGATACATCAGATCCACACAGGACTGTACGCACCAGCCCTGATAACACACCTGAGCGTGTCAGATACATCAGACCCACACAGGACTGTACGCACCAGCCCTGATAACACAACTGAGCGTGTCAGATACATCAGACCCACACATGACTGTACGCACCAGCCCTGATAACACACCTGAGCGTGTCAGATACATCAGATCCACACAGGACTGTACGCACCAGCCCTGATAACACACCTGAGGGTGTCAGATACATCAGATCCACACAGGACTGTACGCACCAGCCCTGATAACACACCTGAGCGTGTCAGATACATCAGACCCACACAGGACTGTACGCACCAGCCCTGATAACACACCTGAGCGTGTCAGATACATCAGACCCACACAGGACTGTACGCACCAGCCCTGATAACACACCTGAGCGTGTCAGATACATCAGATCCACACAGGACTGTACGCACCAGCCCTGATAACACACCTGAGCGTGTCAGATACATCAGATCCACACAGGACTGTAGCACCAGCCCTGATAACACACCTGAGCGTGTCAGATACATCAGATCCACACAGGACTGTACGCACCAGCCCTGATAACACACCTGAGGGTGTCAGATACATCAGATCCACACAGGACTGTAGCACCAGCCCTGATAACACACCTGAGGGTGTCAGATACATCAGATCCACACAGGACTGTACGCACCAGCCCTGATAACACACCTGAGCGTGTCAGATACATCAGATCCACACAGGACTGTACGCACCAGCCCTGATAACACACCTGAGCGTGTCAGATACATCAGATCCACACAGGACTGTACGCACCAGCCCTGATAACACACCTGAGCGTGTCAGATACATCAGACCCACACAGGACTGTACGCACCAGCCCTGATAACACACCTGAGCGTGTCAGATACATCAGATCCACACAGGACTGTACGCACCAGCCCTGATAACACACCTGAGCGTGTCACATACATCAGACCCACACATGACTGTACGCACCAGCCCTGATAACACACCTGAGGGTGTCAGATACATCAGACCCACACAGGACTGTATGCACCAGCCCTGATAACACACCTGAGCGTGTCAGATACATCAGATCCACACAGGACTGAACGCACCAGCCCTGATAACACACCTGAGCGTGTCAGATACATCAGACCCACACAGGACTGTACGCACCAGCCCTGATAACACACCTGAGGGTGTCAGATACATCAGATCCACACAGGACTGTACGCACCAGCCCTGAAAACACCTGAGCGTGTCAGATACATCAGACCCACACATGACTGTACGCACCAGCCCTGATAACACACCTGAGGGTGTCAGATACATCAGATCCACACAGGACTGTACGCACCAGCCCTGATAACACACCTGAGCGTGTCACATACATCAGATCCACACAGGACTGTACGCACCAGCCCTGATAACACACCTGAGCGTGTCAGATACATCAGATCCACACAGGACTGTACGCACCAGCCCTGATAACACACCTGAGCGTGTCAGATACATCAGACCCACACAGGACTGTACGCACCAGCCCTGATAACACACCTGAGCGTGTCAGATACATCAGACCCACACAGGACTGTACGCACCAGCCCTGATAACACACCTGAGCGTGTCAGATACATCAGATCCACACAGGACTGTACGCACCAGCCCTGATAACACACCTGAGCGTGTCAGATACATCAGATCCACACAGGACTGTACGCACCAGCCCTGATAACACACCTGAGGGTGTCAGATACATCAGATCCACACAGGACTGTACGCACCAGCCCTGATAACACACCTGAGCGTGTCAGATACATCAGACCCACACAGGACTGTACGCACCAGCCCTGATAACACACCTGAGCGTGTCAGATACATCAGATCCACACAGGACTGTACGCACCAGCCCTGATAACACACCTGAGCGTGTCAGATACATCAGACCCACACAGGACTGTACGCACCAGCCCTGATAACACACCTGAGCGTGTCAGATACATCAGACCCACACATGACTGTACGCACCAGCCCTGATAACACACCTGAGCGTGTCAGATACATCAGACCCACACAGGACTGTACGCACCAGCCCTGATAACACACCTGAGGGTGTCAGATACATCAGATCCACACAGGACTGAACGCACCAGCCCTGATAACACACCTGAGCGTGTCAGATACATCAGATCCACACAGGACTGTACGCACCAGCCCTGATAACACACCTGAGGGTGTCAGATACATCAGACCCACACAGGACTGTACGCACCAGCCCTGATAACACACCTGAGCATGTCAGATACATCAGATCCACACAGGACTGTACGCACCAGCCCTGATAACACACCTGAGCGTGTCAGATACATCAGACCCACACAGGACTGTACGCACCAGCCCTGATAACACACCTGAGCGTGTCAGATACATCAGACCCACACAGGACTGTACGCACCAGCCCTGATAACACACCTGAGCGTGTCAGATACATCAGACCCACACAGGACTGTACGCACCAGCCCTGATAACACACCTGAGGGTGTCAGATACATCAGATCCACACAGGACTGTACGCACCAGCCCTGATAACACACCTGAGCGTGTCAGATACATCAGACCCACACAGGACTGTACGCACCAGCCCTGATAACACACCTGAGCGTGTCAGATACATCAGACCCACACAGGACTGTACGCACCAGCCCTGATAACACACCTGAGCGTGTCACATACATCAGATGCACACAGGACTGTACGCACCAGCCCTGATAACACACCTGAGCGTGTCAGATACATCAGACCCACACAGGACTGTAGCACCAGCCCTGATAACACACCTGAGCGTGTCAGATACATCAGACCCACACATGACTGTACGCACCAGCCCTGATAACACACCTGAGGGTGTCAGATACATCAGACGCACACGACTGTACGCACCAGCCCTGATAACACACCTGAGCGTGTCAGATACATCAGATCCACACAGGACTGTACGCACCAGCCCTGATAACACACCTGAGCGTGTCAGATACATCAGACCCACACAGGACTGTACGCACCAGCCCTGATAACACACCTAAGCGTGTCAGATACATCAGATCCACACAGGACTGTACGCACCAGCCCTGATAACACACCTAAGCGTGTCAGATACATCAGATCCACACAGGACTGTACGCACCAGCCCTGAAAACACACCTGAGCGTGTCAGATACATCAGATCCACACAGGACTGTACGCACCAGCCCTGATAACACACCTGAGCGTGTCAGATACATCTGACCCACACAGGACTGTATGCACCAGCCCTGATAACACACCTGAGCGTGTCAGATACATCAGATCCACACAGGACTGTACGCACCAGCCCTGATAACACACCTGAGCGTGTCAGATACATCAGACCCACACAGGACTGTACGCACCAGCCCTGATAACACACCTGAGCGTGTCAGATACATCAGATCCACACAGGACTGTACGCACCAGCCCTGATAACACACCTGAGCGTGTCAGATACATCAGACCCACACAGGACTGTACGCACCAGCCCTGATAACACACCTGAGCGTGTCAGATACATCAGACCCACACATGACTGTACGCACCAGCCCTGATAACACACCTGAGCGTGTCAGATACATCAGACCCACACAGGACTGTACGCACCAGCCCTGATAACACACCTGAGGGTGTCAGATACATCAGATCCACACAGGACTGAACGCACCAGCCCTGATAACACACCTGAGCGTGTCAGATACATCAGATCCACACAGGACTGTACGCACCAGCCCTGATAACACACCTGAGCGTGTCAGATACATCAGATCCACACAGGACTGTACGCACCAGCCCTGATAACACACCTGAGCGTGTCAGATACATCAGACCCACACAGGACTGTACGCACCAGCCCTGATAACACACCTGAGCGTGTCAGATACATCAGACCCACACAGGACTGTACGCACCAGCCCTGATAACACACCTGAGCGTGTCAGATACATCAGACCCACACAGGACTGTACGCACCAGCCCTGATAACACACCTGAGGGTGTCAGATACATCAGATCCACACAGGACTGTACGCACCAGCCCTGATAACACACCTGAGCGTGTCAGATACATCAGACCCACACAGGACTGTACGCACCAGCCCTGATAACACACCTGAGCGTGTCACATACATCAGATCCACACAGGACTGTACGCACCAGCCCTGATAACACACCTGAGGGTGTCAGATACATCAGACCCACACAGGACTGTACGCACCAGCCCTGATAACACACCTGAGCGTGTCAGATACATCAGACCCACACAGGACTGTAGCACCAGCCCTGATAACACACCTGAGCGTGTCAGATACATCAGACCCACACATGACTGTACGCACCAGCCCTGATAACACACCTGAGGGTGTCAGATACATCAGACGCACACGACTGTACGCACCAGCCCTGATAACACACCTGAGCGTGTCAGATACATCAGATCCACACAGGACTGTACGCACCAGCCCTGATAACACACCTGAGCGTGTCAGATACATCAGACCCACACAGGACTGTACGCACCAGCCCTGATAACACACCTAAGCGTGTCAGATACATCAGATCCACACAGGACTGTACGCACCAGCCCTGATAACACACCTAAGCGTGTCAGATACATCAGATCCACACAGGACTGTACGCACCAGCCCTGAAAACACACCTGAGCGTGTCAGATACATCAGATCCACACAGGACTGTACGCACCAGCCCTGATAACACACCTGAGCGTGTCAGATACATCTGACCCACACAGGACTGTATGCACCAGCCCTGATAACACACCTGAGCGTGTCAGATACATCAGATCCACACAGGACTGTACGCACCAGCCCTGATAACACATCTGAGCGTGTCAGATACATCAGATCCACACATGACTGTACGCACCAGCCCTGATAACACACCTGAGCGTGTCAGATACATCAGACCCACACATGACTGTACGCACCAGCCCTGATAACACACCTGAGGGTGTCAGATACATCAGATCCACACAGGACTGTACGCACCAGTCCTGATAACACACCTGAGCGTGTCAGATACATCAGATCCACTCAGGGACATGAGTGGGAAAATGTCTTAAAACATAAAACAGCGCACTCCTGCAGGGCTTGGGAATAACCCAGCACAGATGGGAGGCAGTGAACACAGGAAACAGAAGAATATTATAAAAATAAGAACCACATGAACCCAACCCTTACCCCAACACTTACCGAACCCTAACCCCAAACACTTACCCAACCCTAACCCAAACCGATGATCGGCAGATCTGTGCTAAATAAAATGTCTGTAAATTCTGACGTTATGTGGACACTGACGGCTCCCGTCAGGAGGAGGAAATGACAGATCCTCCCCCGCGGATGAGGACACGCTTCAGGAGAGATGTCAGACAGGTTTACCTGACCGCAGCGCATCCTCCGCCACCTGTTTGGAATTTTTTGACCAGCTTTACAGCTGAATTATTCCGGAAAACATTTCACTTTTTTCTCTGACAGTCGAGCACATGGGGATTCTTTTCGGTGTTCCGGAGAGGATTAATTTCATGCCAACTGTTACTGACAGGTTTTACTCCGGCTCCTGTATTTCATGATGTGCTGTTTATAATATATAGACTTTGCAAAATATTCTGCTCCATAATCTTTCCACTTTTGACTGGTTACGGTCTTTGATTAATACAAAACTGCAGCAGATCAGCAGAAAAAGGTGCTTGAGCCTCCTGGATCTCATGGTAAAAATAAACCAGAGGAAACCAAAAACCCGTGTGAAGAGGATCCCGCATAACGGGAACCCTGAAGGTATCCACACACACACACACACACGCGCGCAAGGGGGCAGAACCAGAGGTCAAAAATACGCAGGATATCAGTCCGAGTAGCAAAAGGACCAAAGGTGAATAGAGAAATCAAAAATTTAGAGCACAGTCCAGTCATACCGAGAATATCAGTTCTCGGCAAATCCAGAATCATAACCAGAAAACAAAAAGGGTCAGACCACCAGCAGTACACAAGAACTCGCCAAAACTGTCCTCGGATAAAACGGAAACTCGCTCATACCGCACAACAGCTCAAGTCCCGATTTTTCTGCGACGTTTTCCCATTAAATAAACATCATTATAGCGGACTTTATAAACCGGATTTTTGCTTACATCGGACAAAATGTCCGGTCCCGTCACAATGCATTTCCATTAAAAAGTACTCGTGTATACCGGACAAGCTGGCAGTCGCAAGAGAGCAACGAAATGAAGTTCGGCTTTCCTGGTCGCAGAAACTGAAACTGGCGCGGTTTCCGTCCCAATTTCATCTTGTTATCCATTAAGTCAGAGCAAAGACGGACTAAATGAAGACAAATACACTGTCATGAACTTGCACTTTTAGCCAGTTATTTTAACTGTAATTTTACAATAAGATAACAACAGAGTTGCGTGTGTTAATTGTAAACCAGGTAATAATGCGCCGGACTCTACTTACAGTTAAAATGACCAAGAGACAACGCGTTTATTGTTCTGGGTGGATGCTTTATTTCACCTCGCCTCTCGCGGAGCCTCGAGATGAAGGCATAAAATTAGGCTTTTATTCGCACCGAATTCAAAGTTAATTTCCTCGGCTCGTCCTGCCCCCGGTCCCAGCCCTCATTAATATTCACGAGAAACTCTTGCTTTTGACGACGGACAGAACCTCCCATGTTCAGAGAACAAAGATGAACACCTCACATCCCCGACGGCCATTTCTCACTCAGTCCTATAGCTCTCCTTCACTAACACACAAAAGCAACTCATTCATCCTGATTTTTCTGTTTCTCATCCTTTCTCTCTCTTTCTATCCCACACACACACAACGCACACAGACACACACACAAACACACTTAAACGCGCACACACACACACACACACACACACACACACACACACACACACACAACGCGCGCACACACACACGTTACATCCACACTCTGATCTGATTTTTTTTTTGTTTTTTATTTTTATTTCAAAAAAAAAAAAAAAACTTTAAAATAGATTTCAGTAGAATAAGTTTGGACAGAATGCAAAGCATCATATACACACATAAAATACTTTTTTTCATATATTGTGGACCAGCATGTCAGGTTTATGTTACATATGTACAGCACATTGTTTATGTCAACACTGTACAATTATTTTTGAATAAATTTACAAAACCCTTCTTTCTTTATCTTTTTTATTAATTCACATTTTTTATTCCATGATGGTGAAACAGGCCTTTTAACACCTGTTGTTTTTTTTGTTTGTTTTTTTGTTTTTTACAAATGTATCATCCGTTAATAAAAATATATCTCTCTAGAAAAAATCTCATTTCTCCCCTCTCACACTTTGACAAACCGTTACCCGCTCACTCAGGAACTCTTGCTCTGCTCCAGCAAACGCCCGGAGGCTTGGACTGAAGGAGACTACAACTCCCATGATTCAAGGCTAAATTCTGTCCCAGGCTGATTCTCAGTCTGGCAGAAAAGCACAGAGGAGTGTCACTCATCACCGATGTCAAAGATTTAATATTTCTAATGAAACTGGGCAGACACCAGCAATCCTTGCGTGTGTGTGTGTGTGTGTGTGTGCTGTGTGTGCTTGCCTGTGAATTTGTATGTACGTGTGTGCGTGAGAGTTTGTGTGTATGTAAATGAAGTGTGTGTGTGTGTGTGTGTGTGTGTGTATGAGTTTGCACGAGCATATGAAGCACATGACCATGTATATGTATATGTGTGTGTGTGTGTGTGAGTATATGCTCTTACACGCATGTGGATGTGAGCAGGTGACATTAAGCCTGCATTTAATCATAAATAAATTCAGATAATCAGTGACTTGAGCAAAACATGGATGAAAAACATTTCAGTCGTGCAGCTGATGGGCAGGAGAGGGAGAATGTAAAGCTAAGTCATGTGTCTTCAGTGATTGGACACACATCAGAGCCACGCTGAGCCCCACCCCCTTTTATATGAGGATATGTGATTGGATGGATTGCCCACAGTTCAGAACAGCAGAAGGTCGACAGCCATTCAGGTCAGTGGTGAGGTTCTGGTAACAAAGGGATTTTAAGTGTGCAGCATGTGTGTGTTTGTGTGTGTGTGTGTGAGAGAGAGAGAGAGAGAGAGAGAGAGAGAGTGAGTGTGTGTGTGTTTGTGAGTGTGTGCGTGTTTGTGTGTGTGAGAGAGAGTGTGTGTGTGACAGTGTGTGTGTGTGTGAGAGAGACTGTGTATGTGTGAGAGAGAGCGTTTGTGTGAGTGTGTGTGAGAGAGAGTGTGTGTGTGTTTGTGAGTGTGTGAGAGAGAGTGTGTGTGTGTGACAGTGTGTGTGTGTGTGAGAGAGACTGTGTATGTGAGAGAGAGAGAGAGAGTGAGTGTGTGTGTGTTTGTGAGTGTGTGCGTGTTTGTGTGTGTGAGAGAGAGTGTGTGTGTGACAGTGTGTGTGTGTGAGAGAGAGACTGTGTATGTGTGAGAGAGAGCGTTTGTGTGAGTGTGTGTGTGTGTGAGAGAGAGAGAGAGTGAGTGTGTGTGTGTTTGTGAGTGTGTGCGTGTTTGTGTGTGTGAGAGAGAGTGTGTGTGTGACAGTGTGTGTGTGTGTGAGAGAGACTGTGTATGTGTGAGAGAGAGCGTTTGTGTGAGTGTGTGTGTGTGTGAGAGAGAGTGTGTGTGTGTTTGTGAGTGTGTGAGAGAGAGTGTGTGTGTGTGTGAGAGAGACTGTGTATGTGTGAGAGAGAGCGTTTGTGTGAGTGTGTGTGTGTATGTGCGTGAGAGAGTGTGTGTGTGAGTGTGTTTGTGTGAGTGTGTGTGCCTGTGTATGAGAGTGAGAGTGTTTGCGTGAGAGAGTGTGTGTGTGACAGTGTGTGTGTGTGTGTGTCTGAGAGAGAGAGGTGATATTCAGCTCGTCACAAAGACCAGAAACAGAAGTAGTGATGATTTTGATCACAGAACACGCCCTGGACAGAGCAGAGTCTGAACATCACAAACAGATGATGAGGATGTGATTGTGAAATTCATTAAGATAATGATGATGAGCGAAGTAATAATGATTATCATGCAGATGATTGGGGCCATTCAATGGGCCAAATCTTTTTAAAATAATGTTTACTGCTCTCGCGCTCCTTCTGGACCCTGCAGAGTCACGTTATTGACGTTCCACTGCAGACACAGTTTGGAGTGTGGAGCCTCAGAGAGTTTGGAGTGTGGAGCCTCAGAGAGTTTGGAGTGCGGAGCCTTAGAGAGTTTGGAGTGCGGAGCCTTAGAGAGTTTGGTGTGTGGCGCCTCAGAGAGTTTGGAGTGTGGAGCCTCAGAGAGTTTGGAGGGTGGAGCCTCAGAGAGTTTTGAGTGTGGCGCCACGGAGTGTTTGGAGTGTGGCACCGCGGAGAGTTTAGAGTGTAGTGCCTTGGAGAGTTTAGGGTGTGGCCCCTCGGAGTGTTTGGAGTGTGGCGCCTCGGAGAGTTTGGAGTGTGGCGCCTCAGAGAGTTTGGAGTGTGGCACCTCGGAGATTTTGGAGTGCGGCGCCTCAGAGAGTTTGGAGTGCGGCGCCTCAGAGAGTTTGGAGTGCAGCGCCTCAGAGAGTTTGGAGTGCGGAGCCTTAGAGAGTTTGGTGTGTGGCGCCTCGGAGAATTTGGAGTGTGGAGCCTCGAAGAATTTGGAGTGTGGAGCCTCGGAGAATTTGAAGTGTGGCGCCTTGGAGAGTTTGGAGTGTGGCGCATTGGAGAGTTTGGAGTGTGGCGCCTCGGAGAATTTGGAGTGTGGCGCATTGGAGAGTTTGGAGTGTGGCGCCTCGGAGAGTTTGGAGTGTGGTGTCTCAGAGAGTTTGGAGTGTGGCGCCTCGGAGAGTTTGGAGTGTGGCGCCTCGGAGAGTTTGGTGTGTGGCGCCTCGGAGAATTTGGAGTGTGGAGCCTCGGAGAATTTGGAGTGTGGCGCCTCGGAGAGTTTGGAGTGTGGCGCATTGGAGAGTTTGGAGTGTGGCGCATTGGAGAGTTTGGAGTGTGGCGCCTTGGAGAGTTTGGAGTGTGGCGCATTGGAGAGTTTGGAGTGTGGAGCCTCGGAGAATTTGGAGTGTGGCGCCTTGGAGAGTTTGGAGTGTGGCGCATTGGAGAGTTTGGAGTGTGGCGCCTCGGAGAATTTGGAGTGTGGCGCCTTGGAGAGTTTGGAGTGTGGCCCATTGGAGAGTTTGGAGTGTGGCGTCTCGGAGAATTTGGAGTGTGGCGCCTTGGAGAGTTTGGAGTGTGGCGCCTCGGAGAGTTTGGAATGTGGCGCCTCGGAGAGTTTGGAGTGTGGCGGCTCAGAGAGTTTGGAGTGTGGAGCCTCAGAAAGTTTGGAGTGTGGCGCCTCGGAGAGTCACGCTCATCACCACTCCGGTGTGCAGAAATCACAGGTGCGACCGAACAAAACCGAGCTGAGAGCCTCCTGCTACGCTCAGCAAACCACACCGCTGAGCTTCTCCGATTCAAACACACACAGCCACCAGTGCGCTAACACACAAACACACACACTCATCAATGCACTAACACTCACCTGTACACTAACATACACAAACACACACACACCCACACAGACAGACATGCACACACACACACACCAATGCATGAACATCCACAATCTCTCTCACACACACGCACACGCAAGCACGCATGCACGCACACACACACACACACACACACACACACAAAATGGTAAGCTGAAACAGTGGTGAAACGTTAATACGGGTGAGAAGGTGTGAAACTGTGTGTGAAACATTTTCTTGAATTAGTCAAAGATTATATCTGCATGTCCAGTGTTTTGTGATTCATTCCCTCTCCATTCAGATGCTTCAGTAAATGATCTAAACGGAGTACACTCACTATCACCATTGAACTGATTCATTTAATTCCAATTTATGTGCAAAATTAAACTGAAATTATCCCCAGCCTGGCTATCTGTACCTCCGCCCCATTATCTGTCATCCATTACCCACTGAACATTCTCCATTAGCCATCCGTCACTGGCAGAACACTAATCCCCAAAACACCGCTCCAATAACCGGACATCCATCAGAGATTCCAATGCAAAAAAAGATCTTAAAAACCCTTGTGAACAATATGTTGGGACTCAGTGGAGCAAGAGATGAATCAAATGCGCTTTAGAGCCATTTAGAGTCGGTCTCCCCATTTCTCTGATGATGGCGGCAGAACGCAGTAAAGTGAAATACAGCCTCGCTGGCCCACAGCAGCGGAGTGTAATGGTGGAGGACGCTAATGACCGATTGAGGTATGTCTCGGGGATTCGTTCTTAATCAGTAATGTGCACACAGGAGACTGTAGCGAATACAGAGAGGAGAACGAAAGCGGAATAAGAACCAGTTTGTGGAGGACTGTGAAGAGCATTCCAGGTCTCTCTCCGCACATAAAAACAGCTCGCACTCGGGGGTAACTGAGAGCTCGCACTCGGGGGTAACTGAGAGCTCGCACTCGGGGGTAACTGAGAGCTCGCACTCGGGGGGAACTGAGAGCTTGCACTCGGGGGGAACTGAGAGCTCGCACTCGGGGGTAACTGAGAGCTCGCACTCGGGGGGAACTGAGAGCTCGCACTCGGGGGGAACTGAGAGCTCGCACTCGGGGGGAACTGAGAGCTCGCACTCGGGGGGAACTGAGAGCTCGCACTCGGGGGTAACTGAGAGCTCGCACTTGGGGGGAACTGAGAGCTCGCACTCGGGGGTAACTGAGAGCTCGCACTCGGGGGGAACTGAGAGCTCGCACTCGGGGGTAACTGAGAGCTCGCACTCGGGGGGAACTGAGAGCTCGCACTCGGGGGGAACTGAGAGCTCGCACTCGGGGGGAACTGAGAGCTCGCACTCGGGGGGAACTGAGAGCTCGCACTCGGGGGTAACTGAGCGACTGCGGTGAAATATTGGAAATACATGTAATAAGAAGCGCTGGAGAGGTACAGGACCGCAGCACGCAGACGCCACGAGAAAACCACCTCCTCACTAAACGACAAAACAAAAAACACAAATGAATAGAGAAAGAAATTCAAAGTGCATTTCTATCCAGAATTCAACACATAATGCCCCGATAACTTCGAGTTTGGGCTCAAGTTAAACTCCGAACATCTCGGTTGTTAGAGGGGCACGATGAGGCAGAGGGGAAGGCGAATTAATTGGTGGCTTTGTGTGGAGTTTCAGTCCAGCAGATACCGGGGGGCGATATTTACTCTTATAAAGAGCTTAGGAAGTCTGGGATGAGATTAGCGCACAGACACGCGGAGTGATAAAGGAACTGCCGCGGATCCGCAGATGTCCTCCGCCACGAGAGGAAACAAACCTCCCCGGGGCACAGAGAGGCCATTTCTCTTCCCCCCCTCCTCCACCGCCGTGTCCTTCCATTTGCAGCAGGTGACAGGCCAGATTACCGCGGGTCCGCAGGGATGCGCAGCAAGATTTATTGGGAGAAAATAGCAATTATGGCAGGACTGAGACGGGGAGAGAGCAGTAGGGCCAAAGACAAACCGTGTTCCTGCTGGAGGCCTGCAATGCCGCCGCGCTAACACTGTCAACAGCCTCGCAGCTATCTGCAGCACCACCATCGAAATAACGGATAACCGCAGCGGTAATTGGGATTATACTCATTATCTGTGCTCCTAATGGGTTACGGCTAATACCTGTACTGTTAATCATGGAAATACCCAGCGAATGCAGTGCTAAGACTACTACCAACAAGCATCTGTGATGCTGAGCGACCCAACACTCTGCGTCTGCCATGCTAACATAGGGATGGACCATAATCTGTGGTGTTAACACATTTTATGTCTGCTTTCAGCTACAGCAACACTGCTATGAAGCACTATCTGTGGTAATAACAGTGTCATAACTGCTTTTAGTGGCGTTACGACCACTAACGGTCTCAATTTGAGATGTTAGCACAACAAATGCTCTTCATCCATGGTGCTAACACTTTTTGTGCAGCTCTAAAGCTCTGAAACTGCTAATATCCCCTATTCCAAGGACTGATGCTGCTATCAGTAGCTCCCCGCAGTGCTAACAACGCTATTAGCAGCTATCTGAGGTGCTAACAATGTTAATGAGGCAATCTTAATGCTAGAAATGCTAATCCACTGCTCATTAGCCACAGTGTAGAACTGATGAACTGCTTTAGTCACACGGGACTTGTGCATCAGGTAGCCTGCTACGGCCCAGGAGTCTTCACACCTTAATTTCCCACTGCCTCTGAAGGACACAACATCCGGGGGCCTTGAGGTTAAAGCCTCTCCATCTGTCTCCTCCTAGGTTTCTCAAACTCGCCCGGCTGACCCAACCAATGCTACGACCTGGCTGAGGGATTGTGCCGGAGTGACCTGGCTAAGGGATTGTGCTGGCGTATTTCAGCTTTCTGTGCGAGGATCCTAAACCCTTATGTCACAGTTTTGATAATCTCAGCACGAGTTTATGATTTCAGACGTGTGGGTGCAGAGTTTGCGACACAGTAAGCTCAGGGACAGACTCGTTACTCCAATATGAGCCCATGAGCCAGTGGTTCCTCAACTTTTTACTGTCGCGCCCCTCTTCAGAAGCACCCCCATCCCAGAAAAAGCTGATTTCATTTTTATCAATTATTAAAAATTTGGGCGATTGAAGTAAACAAAATGTTTGACTCCATGAAATAGTCTTTCCAGCATCAGGACAGTCTCGTTTGTCCGTGTCGCCGCATTAATCATGTTCTTGTGACATTAGACGAGGTAAACCTTCTCTCATCCCTCACAATCGGCTCCGCTGCCCATCAGCCAAACTGGCGCCACAGGGAACGCTGGCCTGAATCGATTTACCTCAGGGCCGACTCATGACCCGTTTTCCTTCCTCTGCCCTTCTAAGACACCACAGGTTCAGAATCTGAACAGGAGATCCTGCTGCTCCACTGCAGGACAGAATAATCATCACCACATCGCTGTCCATCTATCAATCCACAGAGGGGAGGGATCCATGTTCAGGAAGTAGAGGACTTCATCAGGATTCTGTTCTCACCACCAGGGTGCAGTAAGTGGCACCACACCTCGGGATCAGAGCAGAACTAGAGATGAGATCAGCTGACTGAAGATCATGGCTGTAAAGACTGGCAGAAGTTTGGATGCTTTTACTCTGCAACTTGGCCAAATCAATAGTGGGCTGCTAATGTCGGGTTTCTGAGTTGCCACCTCTAATTAAATTCCCAAAACTGCGGTAAACAGGATGGCTTAATTCCAGGTACCACCAGCACAGTGTTGATGAGACGGCGATCATGCGATAGAGAGACTGCGCCAGCCCCACCAGCCTGAGGGACAGGGAGACCGGGCCAGAATGAGATGGACACACACATACTGACACACACGCACACACACACACACACACAACACTGACACACACACACGTACATATGTACACACACTGACACACACATTCACACGCACACACACACACACACACACACACACACACACACGTACACATACTGGCGAGCACAAGCACACACACGTACACATACTGATGCACACACACTAACGTACATACACACTGACACATACACACATAGACACAGACACACACACGCACATATGTACACACACTGACACACACACACATTCATGCGCGCATACACACACACACATTCACACACGTACACATACTGGCACGCACGCACACACATACATACACACACACACACACACACACACATACATACTGACACATACACGCACGCGCACACATACTAACGCACAGACACACACACACCCAGACACAGACACACACACATGTACACACATACTGACACACACACACGCGCGCGCGTACACACACATACACAGACACAGACACACATTTCCTTGCATTAAACTGTCCTTTGCAGGTGTCCAGCAGAACAGTACTCTCCCTCAGGCCAAAGTGCCAATTGACAGAATTAGCATTAACATTTCCAGCGCTGCCCTGTTAACTGCTCCTTGCCGATCGCCGCAAGCTTCATCTCGCGCTAAACAGACAGGTACAAAGAGAATCAGGCATAAATTAGCAGCACTCCATAAAATTATTCCCTCAGCCCCACAGGCCATTTCCACAGCCAGTCTGAGATGCACAAGTACTGAGATCCCTCTCGCAAACAGATTCCAGCTCGCGGAGGGGCGTTCGCCTGGACGCTCGTGCTGAAGACTCGCCCCTCTCGAAGGCCCCTGCGTGGGAGCTCGGCCTATCCGCAGTGATATGACGAGGTCAGTGATACGGGATGGGAACAGGGGACGCGATAGGTCACATGTGGCTCCGTCAGATGGGATACAGTACGGTGTGACTATGGAATTGGGCTGAGGAACACACATGTGGACTCATATCAGAGCGATGGCCTCATGTTATGATCAGGAACATAAACACGGCACAGCAGGCAGCGCTGCGTGTCCCCAACAGCTCATACCCCACAGTCAGAGAGGATGGTGGTGTAATGGGTCGGAGGTTATGGGGGTGGAGCTCTGGTAGTGTGGCACAGTGTCTGCGGGTTTAAATCCCGGGAGAGGCACAGCTGAGCAGAGCGCTGGATGAACAGACAGGACCATTAAGCAGGTTCATTATGAAACTGCTGCAGTTCTGGCTTCAGAGCCGGGCCACCAGACATTGACTGTGATGTCATACGAATCTATTATGGTGTCATAACAGAGGAGTACAGGTCCTGATTGGTGGCGATTCGTAGACATTCCAAGAAAGTTACAATGTTTTATCTTTTCATGAATTCAGCATGAATGCGCAAACGTGCACACATTCACTCATATACACACACACACACACACACACACACTTTTTTTCCCCACTTCGCTAATTTCCCGAGAGAAATCCATGTCATTCCAGGCCCCTGGTCTTTGGTTTGCATTCCTTACTTGCAGGTAATTGCAGCCGTCCGTTCGGAATGGAAAAGGTGGGGACAGAAGACGCCGAACCAGTGAGTCTGAAAATCCCGATGTCGTTAAACCCTCCCAGGAGAGCCCGTTGTGGCCTAAGCTGATCAATATCAGCTACACAGCAGCAGCAACACCGTGCTGGCAAACAGCCACAGTACCAGCGTGTGGACACTGGGGGCAGCGCAGGCCCCAGCATCGGCTGGGAACCTTTCCTGCAGAGCAGTGCATCTGGTAGGGCTGTAATGTCTGGTGCACAATTGTGTCTGCAGTGCTGTGAATCGACAGCTATGCCGGGGAGGCGGGGGTGAGTGTTAGGAAGGGGGCGGGACTGTGGAGATGTGTGGGGGAAGGGGGGGGAGGGTATCAGCTGACTGCTGTTAAACAAAAACCACCTTATGCTTTTGGTTATAAAAGATAAACTGTATCATGCAGAGCCCAAGAGAGTTCAGCTCAGGAGCACGTGTTCTATTCAACTGTTCTATTTCTCAGGAACAGCTCAGAGTCTCCAGAGTAGTTCTGATTTAAAAAAAAAAAAAAAGCTCACATTTTCTGAAATAGTTTAGACTCCCAAGAACAGTTCTTGTTCTCCAGAATGTTTTTAATTCTCAGTAACAGTTCAGGTTCTCCAGAATAGTTTTGATTCTCAGGAACAGTTCAGGTTCTCCAGAATGTTTTTAATTCTCAGTAACAGTTCAGGTTCTCCAGAATAGTTTTGATTCTCAGGAACAGTTCAGGTTCTCCAGAATGTTTTTAATTCTCAGTAACAGTTCAGGTTCTCCAGAATAGTTTTGATTCTCAGGAACAGTTCAGGTTCTCCAGAATAGTTCTGATTCTTAGGAACAGCCCTGGCTTCCCCAGAAAGTTTTGGTTCCCAGGAACAGTTCCGACTCTGTGGCACAGCTCTGGCTCTTTGGAACAGTCCTGTTTATCGTTTCTCTCCGCCCTCACTGAGGGACTCTTTCTTTAGGCTCCTCTACCTCTCTCACACTGCTCATAATAAGGGCACACGGTAATCGGGATGAAGTCATGTGACATGAATGAGCAGCTTTCACCTCAGGAAGCCTAGCGAGATGGACAGGAACCTGCAGGAGAGGAGAGGAGGCAGAAAGGGAGAGAGGAGAGGACGGGATGAGAGGAGAGAGAACAGAAGAGCAGAGAGGTGAGAGACACCTGTTTGAGGCAGAACTATCATCGCACCAACAAAGGGACTGATTCGTCAATGGATGGGAAAACAAAACAAAGGCTGTCGATTTATGACATTCACTACAAGACCAATAAATGCGTCAGCTGCAGGCATAAGTGACATTAAGAGACTGAAATGCATTTTTACAAGTCCGTTTTAGGTCAGTATTTAGTCCCTGTAAAGCAGCTTTCCGGAGTGGGGTCAACCTCTGGAATTTTGGACACAGTTATCAGGAAGCGTATTGGCTCATAACTTGGGTCTATGGGACCGCAGTACAGGCTTCACTGCTCTGCAGGTGCAGATGGGATAACATCCATACACATCTGTTACAGAATTAAAAATGCCACCCCATACTAATGCATTAAAAAAAACAACAGTCTGGACACACAAATTTGCAATGAAGAATAAACCAAACAGATGGAAAAGAGAGGATAACGTGAAAATGCATACATATAAACATATTTTTTAATATGCTAATTTTTCTTGGGGTGAGAAAGGGCTGTTTCATTGCGAACCAACAGACAAGGCCGCAGCATTGAAAATTTCAGATAAAAGATGAAATTAAAAATTAACTGTTAAATAAAATGTTTATGTTTCATAGAGGGCACCTGAAATCACTGCTGACCTGGGAAAGGGGGAGGAGCTATACCGCCGTGCAGACAGTGCTGACGGTAAACTCCGCCTCCCCTGGCACCACATCCGCGGGTGGGATTGGCTGCATGTTGCGGTCGTACATGGGGTTCTCGAACGTGGCCCTCCCATTGGTGTTCTCGTGTCCCGCATAGCCGTTAAAGGGGGCTTTGGGTCTCCTCCTGTTCGGACACACAGCGAGACCCCCATTCATCAGCACATTTCTCTTCTCACCTTGTGATGAAGAGCACACTTTTTCCACTAATCATGCCTTGTGCTATTAGTTTCACGTGTTCAGAAAGATTCCACAAGCCTAAAAATGTTTAGTATTTCTGGTCTATAAATCTGTTCCTCTCAGTAAACAGCAAGAATCACCACACCAGCACTGGGCTGTTCGGTTATGAACATGGTGATCACATGGTGTTCAGTACTGCTGAGAGGGCTCATGTTTGGCTTGTGTGTGTTTTTGCTTCTAGCTGGAGCTCCTAATTCATGCCATCACAACCATTAAATAGCCGCTCTTATCCAAGGCCAGTTCAGCCGCTCAAGCATTTTGACGCATGCTAAATGCTGCAGAAGCTGACGTAAGGAGTTGTTCAATTGGATGGAAAGGTGGGGGGCGGAGAAAGTGGGCAGCTAGGGCAGACGGAGGCTCCACCAATCAGGTGATACCTTTCAGTCTGTTTTCCACAACAGGCACTGACATCATCATCATCATCATCATCATGACTCAATATCAGAGTTCAGTGCCCTTCAACACAGCATGAGAGTGCAGTATTGTAGTATTTTTTGGAGAGCTACCGTATTGATCCGAATATAAGACCATATTTTTTCCCTTGAAAAATGCCTGAAAATAACGGCTCATCTTATATTCGGGGTCTAAAGATTTACCCACGTAAAACAATTGGTGCCACCATTTGAGCGCTTTTCCCTGTCAGTGTTTAGAGCAGTGTGACTCTAGCATGATCCTGTAAACAAGTCGGCAGGAGTGAGTGTGTTAGGCTACTTTTGCATAAGCTCCTGAATGACAGAAAGACGCAGTCGGGGCACAGAGATCCACTTGGAAAAAAGTGCTTCCGAAGTGCTCAGGTGAATGAGAGTCAGAGAAGTTATGATGCGAATTTTAAACTTCTGGTTGTAAATGAAGCTGAGAGAACGAGCAACGTGAGGGAGGGAAAAAGATATGATGTGACAGAGCAACATAGTTATCGTAACTGGCAACCAAAGCCACGGTTTCTGTCCATATGCGATCTAACAGTGATTAAATCATGGGCTAGATTCAGTACAGCAGCGGAACAAGAACTGACAATTGGGTTGCACAAAACTGTTTAAAACAATTATTAGTCCTGACCTGTTCTCAGTTGTTTTCATGATTAACAGAAGGTTCACTCCGAGAGCACTCCACAGTTAACAGGTGCTGCTTGTTCTCCTCGATTAGGTCAGACGACAATCATTCATCTGGACGTATTTGCTTAATTTAAATCAACATCATTCAAAATAAAAGTGGAAAAAACTGTTCACAGTGTTTTTTTGGATGTTAATGCTCTTACATTTTGCAGACTGTCCGGACACTCCCTGTCAAGCAAATGTGCACCGTTTACTGCACAAGTTATGTCAGTAGGCCTCTGCCTGTTTTATTGCACTGTTTTCATGGCACAGGACCGTGAAGTGCGTTCTGCGCTTTGCCTATTTGCAGGGCTGTAGAGGATTATATGATTTTTTCGCCCGTGATAAACAGCAAAGATGTTGAGATGCACAAGGAAAACAATGACTTTTTTTTTTAATGCAAATGAGATTTTGTTCAAATAAAAAGTATTTTTCTAAATAAGGGTCTTGAAAATGAGGGGTCCTCTTATATTCAGGGCCGTCTTACATTCGGGCCAATACGGTATAATGTTTAATTAGAAATAAAACTAAATCGATTTGTGTTCAGATCGCCTTGGATTTTTAGCATACAAAAATGCACAAGGAGGAAAACATTCCGTAAAGTGGATGAAACAAGAATGTGAGATATGAATGATCACAGTCGCATGAAATGGCCAAATACGACTTCTTGTCTGTGCTGTTCCATGGCCATTTAACTTACAGAATGAGGCAATCGAATATGCTGTCCTAATAAACAGCTCCACTCATTCTGCAAAGCAATTAGGTTAATCCCCGGTTTGATTGCAAGTCAAGCAAAGTAAATGGGAACAGTAGCCTAATTGGTTAAAAGGAGACGATTCTGCAGTCCTTTACTTGGCTCCATGCAGCATGTCGCCGAAAATGTCAGTCAAGATTTCACATGCCCTCTGATGTTCGGCACTTTCGTTCAAGACTGCATCGAGTTTAATAAAGGAAAAAAGCAAACGCGAATGTTTGTCCCATGGCAACATGTGGTGGTACTACGCCTTAAAAAAGAACGCGGTTCAGTCATTGCACCCCTAGTGTCTGCACAGGTATAGGGCAGGTGGGTATTACTTGTGTTTGTAGAGATACAGAGCAGGTGGATATTACCTGTGTTTATACAGGTACTGGACAGGTGTGTATTACCTGTGTTTGTACAGGTACTGGACAGGTGTGCATTACCTGTGTTAGCACAGGTATTGAGCAGATGTGTATTACCTGTGTTTGTACAGGTACTGGACAGGTGTGTATTACCTGTGTTTATACAGGTACTGGACAGGTGTGTATTACCTGTGTTTGTACAGGTACTGGACAGGTGTGTATTACCTGTGTTTGTACAGGTACTGGACAGGTGTGTATTACCTGTGTTTGTACAGGTACTGGACAGGTGTGTATTACCTGTGTTTGTACAGGTACTGGACAGGTGTGTATTACTTGTGTTTGTACAGGTACTGGACAGGTGTGTATTACCTGTGTTTATACAGGTACTGGACAGGTGTGTATTACCTGTGTTTATACAGGTACTGGACAGGTGTGTATTACCTGTGTTTGTACAGGTACTGGACAGGTGTGTATTACCTGTGTTTATACAGTTACTGGACAGGAGTGTATTACCTGTGTTTATACAGGTACTAGACAGGTGTGTATTACCTGTGTTTATACAGGTACTGGACAGGTGTGTATTACCTGTGTTTGTACAGGTACTGGACAGGTGTGTATTACCTGTGTTTATACAGTTACTGGACAGGAGTGTATTACCTGTGTTTGTACAGGTACCGGACAGGTGTGTATTACCTGTGTTTGTACAGGTACTGGACAGGAGTGTATTACCTGTGTTTATACAGGTACTGGACAGGTGTGTATTACCTGTGTTTATACAGGTACTGGACAGGTGTGTATTACCTGTGTTTGTACAGGTACTGGACAGGAGTGTATTACCTGTGTTTATACAGGTACTGGACAGGTGTGTATTACCTGTGTTAATACAGTTACTGGACAGGAGTGTATTACCTGTGTTTGTACAGGTACCGGACAGGTGTGTATTACCTGTGTTTGTACAGGTACTGGACAGGTGTGTATTACCTGTGTTTGTACAGGTAGAGAGCGAGCCCAGCGATGATGGTGGCGATGAAAGGCACTAAAATGGCGGCCGCCACTGAGCTGCTGCTGAAGTTGATGCTGTAGGGGAGAACCTCTCTGCCATCAACAGAGCTCTCAGAGTCTGGGAAACAAACAAACAAACACACACACACACGCACGCACACACAAAATTAATCAGAGCTCTAACACATATAAACAAGAGCTCAAAGACTCCAACACAACTGATAAATCGCAACTGAGGCCGCGAAAATACGCACCTATCCTCTGAAGACCGAACTGCCCAAAGCCCTTCCCCCGCACAAAGCCTTGGTACACGAAGGACCCCGTAGATCCCACGTAGGACACCTGGAACACACCAGAGATCAGAAATCTACACACACATGCAAATACAAACACGCACACATGCTCACGCTCGTGCACGCGCATACAAACACACACATGCTCACGCTCGTGCACGCGCATACAAACACACACATGCTCACGCTCGTGCACGCGCATACAAACACACACATGCTCGCGCTCGTGCACGCATGCACACACGCTCACGCTGCTGCACGCGCATACAAACACACACATGCTCGCGCTCGTGCACGCATGCACACACGCTCGTGCACGCGCATACAAACACACATGCTCGCGCTCGTGCACGCACATACAAACACACACATGCTCACGCTCGTGCACGCATGCACACACGCTCACGCTCGAGCACGCGCATACAAACACACATGCTCGCGCTGCTGCACGCACATATAAACACACACATGCTCACGCTCGTGCACGCACATACAAACACACACATGCTCACGCTCGTGCACGAATGCACACACGCTCATGCTCGAGCACGCGCATACAAACACACATGCTCGCGCTGCTGCACGCACATATAAACACACACATGCTCACGCTCGTGCACGCACATACAAACACACATGCTCGTGCTGCTGTACGCACATATTAACACACACATGCTCACGCTCGTGCACGCACATACAAACACACACATGCTCACGCTCGTGCACGCATGCACACACGCTCACGCTTGTCCACGCGCATACAAACACACATGCTCGCGCTGCTGTACGCACATATAAACACACACATGCTCACGCTCGTGCATGCACATACAAACACACACATGCTAATGCTCGTACACGCACATACAAACACACACATGCTCGCGCTCGTGCACGCACATACAAACACACACATGCTCGCGCTCGTGCACGAACGCACACGCACACACACACACACACACACGTCCTTGTATTTGTATCTTTCTAAGGACTTTACATTGGCTTCGATTCATTCCTTCTGTGTCTTTACAGCCTTTCTCTCATCTTAACAATAAGCAATGTGCAGCTGAGGTCAAAAGTTCACATGCAATTAGGTTGAAATCAGTAACCTACAGGTTGTGTGGACAGACGGACGGACTCAAACCCCCAAAAGGCACAACTAGACCATATGGAGAAGCTCCATACCAAATTTGGTGTTTGTAAGTGATATAGTTTTCGAGTTCTGGTCCGGAAACGATTTTATTACAGACGGACGGACACACTGAAATACTGAAAATCAATAAAAATCAAGACATTAATAAATGCATCTTCCCGGTAAATCCTAGAAAGCTGAAATGTCAGGAGCAGGTTCACTGAAGAAAGACAAAAGTTTTATACATTTTAATGTATAAATGTATTTAATGTATTCACTTATGGTGAATTCAGAAGTGCGTCACTCTATATTTTTCAAAAAATGAATATTCATAACGTTTATATCTCAACAAATATTCATTCAAATGGTACCATGCTTGGCAGTTTGTTTGTACACATGGAGCTGATAAAGTATACCAAAGGACATTTTGATACGATAAAGGTTTGTCCACAGTAACAAATTATATAACACCGTACAGCGTATTATGAACATAATATTTTTTATTTCAAAAAGTCTCAAATGGATTTTCACGAAATTAGGTCACAGTACAGGGCATGGTACAGCAATGATGTGTGTTTTTTTTCAGAATTTTATGACTTTGCAACAGGCTTTGGTCAAAGCAAAAGTCCTATTTTGGTGTATTTAGGTGGCGCTAGAGAATCATGTTGTCTGTTTGGTGAAGATTTTAGACATTTAAAAAATGTTGAAATCCACTATGAATTAACTATAAAATTTGGTTTGTTTTTGAGCATGTTTACGGGGTCAAATTAAGGTTGGGAGTTGTGTACGCATCGAAAGTGGCTGGGGACCCCATTTTTGACGCCTCAAAAAATCCAAACCGTTCGACTTTTGAAAATGTTTTACAGTAATTTTCATCGACAGAGTGCGCTTTGTCATGTATTAGCATTTGGGGCCGATATGATGAACGCCCTCAAAGGAGTTTTCGTTTGTTCGTAGGCAAATTTTGGCCAAATTTAGGGAAAAAAGGAGATTTTGATATGCAAATTGCGGACTTCCTGTTCGATTTAGATAATGGGTGTTGATTGTTTATTTTTAGGCCTTGAGGAGTTGAACAATATAGTGTTGGTTCCATCTCTCTACGACTTTCCGAACGGTTGCGGTGGCTGTCTAAATGCCAGTGAAATGTGTCTTGGTGGCGCTAGAGAGCCATTTTGGCACCTAAGGGGATAATGCCCCCAAAAGGCACAACTAGACCATAAGGAGAAGCTCCATACCAAATTTGGTGTTTGTGAGTGGTATAGTTTTCGAGTTCTGGTCCGGAAACGATTTTATGACAGACGGACGGACTGACAGACGGACACACTGATTGCTATATCCCCCCGCATTATGTGCCGGGAGGATAAAAATTATGTCATGGCTTTGGAAGTTTCTGATAGGTTCAATGACATCATTTGAGTGAAATGCAGGATGTGTTTCCATGGATGGGTAACACTTGAAGGTAAGGGTTCATTAATTAACATTAGTTCATTAACCGTCAGTTAATTGGAAGGTAACTAATGCATTACATAGCTGAATAAGCATTATGCAGCCATAATTGACCATTTGTATGAGGTTGTATTAGTGCCCAAGGCATGGGCAACTTACACATATGTGAAGGCACCATTAATGCTGAAAGGTACATACAGGTTTTGGAGCAACATATGTTGCCATCCAAGCAACGTCTTTTTCATGGACGCCCCTGCTTATTTCAGCAAGACAATGCCAAGCCACATTCTGCACGTGTTACAACAGCATGGCTCCGTTGTAAAAGAGTGCGGGTACTAGACTGGCCTGCCTGCAGTCCAGACCTGTCTCCCATTGAAAATGTGTGGCGCATTATGAAGCGTAAAATACGACAACGGAGACCCCAGACTGTTGAACAACTTAAGCTGTACATCAAGCAAGAATGGGAACGAGTTCCACCTGAAAAGCTTCAAAAACTGGTCTCCTCAGTTCCCAAACGTTTACTGAGTGTTGTTAGAAGGAAAGGCGATGTAACACAGTGGTAAAAAGGCCCCTGTGCCAACTTTTTTGCAATGTGTTGCTGCCTTTAAATTCTAAGTTAATGATTATTTGCAAAAAAAATAAAGTTTCTCAGTTTGAAAATTAAACATCTTGTCTTTGCAGTGTATTCAATTGAATATAAGTTGAAAAGGATTTGCAAATCAATGTATTCTGTTTTTATCTACAATTTACATAACGTGCCAACTTCACTGGTTTTGGGTTTTGTAAATAATTACCAGGTGCATTAGTTAAATGTTAATCAGCTGTTAGTTAATGCTTATTCCTGCATTGACAAATGTTAATAATTGTACCCTCACTGTAAAGTCTTACCCATGGATGTGTTTTTAGGGCTGCCTTCAAACTCACTGCTTATTTACTTGGCATCATGGGGAAATCAAAACTGTCCACAGATCTGCTTCATGCTTCTGAGTGTTTTCCAAATCCCTGAAGGTGCCTCATTCATCTGCACAGACTAAACTAAGCAAGTAGAGCCACCGTTGGACCCTGCAGCTGTTGTATCACTCAGGAAGGAGACAAGTTTAGTGTCCAGAGATGAATGGGATTTGGTGCAAAATGTGCAACTCAATCCCAGAGCAACAACAAAGGACCTTCTGAAGATGCTGGAAGAACCAGGCATCAAATTATCTTTGGCCACCATAAAACAAGTTCAATATTGACATGAGCTCAAAGTCTGCACAAAGAGAAAGGAGCCAGTTCCGAAACCACCATGAAACAACAAGAGTATGGCAGGACATGGTGGACAACAGCATGTGGGCACAAAGATCTTTCTTCTTAGAGATATGTCCCTCCATATGGTCTGATGAAACAAAAATTGAGCTGTTTGGCCAAAAATGACCATTGCTACTTTTGCAGAGAAAAAGGAAGCCTTTTGAGCTGAAGATCACCGTCCGAACCGAGAAGCACAGGGGGGTTTCCTGTGGGACGCATTGGTGCACTTCACTAAATACATGGCATCATGAGGGAGGTAAATTATTTGGATCGATTATGGCATCATCTCAACCCATCAGCCAGGAAGTTAATGCTTCGTCACATATGGGTCTTCGGAGAGAACAATGACCCCAAGCAAACCTCCAAAGTCGTGGCAAAATGGTTTGAAGACAACAATGACAAGATTCTGAAGTGGGCATCACAAAGCCTTGACCTCAGTCCGACAGAAAATTCATGAGCAGAACTGAAAAAGCAAATGAGGGAAAGGAGTCCTGCAAACTCGACCCAGTTTCACCGGCTGTCGGGACGAATGGGTCAAAACTCCCGAAACTTATAGTCAAAAGCTTGTGGAAGGCTACCCGAAATATTTCACTCAAGTTAAAGGCAATACTACCACATACTGTCTGTGTATGCAAACTTCTGACTCATGGGGAATGTGATGAGGGAACTAAAAGCTGAAATAAATAATTCTATCAGCTATTATTCTGACATTTTACTGTATATTCTTAAAATTAAGCAGTGATCCTGTCTGACTGGAGACGGTGAATGTTGACTCAGATCAAATGTCAGGATTTTTAAAAACTGCATTTAAATGAATTAGGCTAAGGTGTATGTAAACTGAGCTCAAACGTATGCCTAACTCAAACCCTTACCCTAACTTTAACCAATCCCTCATTCTAACCTTAACTCAAACCCTTACCCTAACCTTAACCTATCCCTAATTCTACCCTTAACCCAAACCTTAAGTAGCAAGTCACGATTTGCCTTTGTTGTTGTGAGGACATTTGTCCTCACGTCCCAATAATGTCCCCATACTGAGGGAGTAAAGAAAAAAAAACACTTTTTTTTTGGTTCTCACATTGTAGCATGTGCAAAAACACATCCAAACCCTCTCACACACCCTCACACACACACAGGCACGCACACACACACACACACACACACACACAGTATTCTAAACATCTCTTTATCAGAATGATGAGTTGATTCACGTGAGTGTGCATGTTTCTCTCGCTCTCTGGTTGTGTGCACATGAAAAGCTAAGCTTCATGACTCACATGCCCATCCAGAGCCCAGTTCTCGCTCTTGAACTTGTGTACGAAGATCTCCACAGGGCCGCGGATCTGGTGCACCTGCAGCAGGAGGTGAGCCTCTTCGCTTCTGTACACACCTGGGAGCATCAATACACACAACCCACATCAAAACCCATTTCCAGCACTTTGTTCGAACTGACCAGCGAACACAGCCACTGTGTCATAGGATTGCAGTGATGTCATAATCCCCCAGCTACTGGCAAGGCTCTAAATACAGATGACTGAGTAAGCATCAAGTGACTAAACAAGATATTAAACCAGCTGCACAATGACTATGGAAAGGTTACATTCACAAAAGTGCTACATACAGTAATAATAGTTTTACTAAATTGACAATTCAGTCTCTGATGTTAAGAAAACCATTGAAAATGGTCACATTTTCAATCCGTTCCTGACAACGTGTCTCGCATTTTAGTTCTGGCAGAACTAGCAATGGTTTCTAAATTCAGGGTCATTTGACTTGCTAGCTAACTACTAAATCATTGTGCAGTATATTAGCTAGCGAGCTAATAAACTGCACAATGATTAAAGAAAGGTACTGGATGCATGCTAGCTATGTTTATTTTGTTTTGAGAGTAGTTTATAGAGAGTAGTAGTAAAAAAGCCATTCGGATGCTGGGATAAATTGCCAAAAGTATAGAGTAAAAATCCAAGGAGGTGATACTTCTTTTGTACAACACATTCATCAGACCACATCTGGATTAATGTCTACAATTCTGGGGACCATACTTTAAGAAAGATATAGAGGCTCTAGAGAAAGTTCAGAGAAGAGCCACTAGGCTAATTCCAGGTATAAAAGATGAAAGCTACGAGAAGAGTCTTTAGTCTAAAGGCCCAGTCACACAGCCGATCACGCACGAATCACTCACAAATCACGCACAGATTGGGTTTGTGCGTGCTTGTGCGTTGAGAAATTGACCAATTTTTCGGGGTGTGGGGGGGTAGAAATCTCGGACGAATCACGCATGAATCGCGCATGAACCACGCATGTATCACTTACAATCACTGACATATCGCGCACGTCGACGCATAATAGCAAACACGGAGCAGTATTCCACGAACATTCGACGCACGCCCGACGCATGAATCACCGGCGGAGCACGTCCAAACACGAACGCTTCACGTATTGTCAGTGGATGTCAGTGGAATGAACGTGATACATGCGCGTTTCATGCGTGATATGAACGTGGGGCATCAGTGGACGGACGTGGACGTGCGCGGATTCAAACCAGTTCTGACGCATAAGCACTGACAGCCGACGAGTGTCCCGCGCATAGTTACGCATACTCGACGCATAAACTACGCATGCCGACTCATGAATTACGCACACCAACGCACAGTTGTGCGTCGGAAAATTTTTGAACCGTTCAAAACTCAAAATCACGCACAAACCGCCTTCGACGCACATCCACTTACAATCACTGACAGTCCACGTTCGTTCCACCTACGAATTACGCATACGACGTACGCTCCGCGCAGAAACGAAAATCTGTGCGTAATTCATGCGTAATTTATGCGTTTTCGCTGTGTGACTGGGCCTTTAGGAAAAGGAGACTCGGGTGATTTCATTGAGGTCTTTAAATATGTTAAAGGAATTAACAAAGTGAATTTTGTAGGATTCCTTCAACCAAGCGTTGTTGGTAGAATTCGGGGTCACAAATGGAAGTTGATCAAAGGTAAAGTTATCACTGATAAGAGTAATTTCAATGTGGAATAGCTTGCCTGACCATATTGTTGAGGCAGAGACCTGGGGGGTTTTCAGGAGCAGGCTTGACTTAAACCTACATACCATTGAGTCATTGAGTATCTGAAGTGATATATTCACAATAGTATAAAGAAACTGGCGAGCTTAGTTGGGCTAAACGGCCTGTTCTCGCCATTCATGTTATGTTATGTTATATGTTATGTTATGTTAGCTACTTAGTTACATCAACTGCCAAGCCATACAAAAATCTGCCTCAGGTTACACTCAGAATTCTATTTGAATAGTAAGAGACATTGGAAGCATAACCAAAGACCTTCCTGGAAAACAAATCAACACCACTGCTGCTTTGTATACTCTGAAATGCAAATAGGTCCCTTTTATAAATTTCGTAGCGTTGTACTAATCCGGGCTAGCAGTATAAAACAGAGTCCAACAAAAAGTTAATAGCACACATACAGCTATCTGGTTACAGTGTTGAAGATTTTATTTCAGCATGATTCATTTTATTCACTAATATTGATTATATATATTTTTTATCATTATTCATTCATTTCTCATACTCATAATCAATAACCATATTATGTGGGCAGCAAAAAGACACACATATAACATACAGACAAGTGGTTCACATACTGCAGTGCAGACACACACACACATAACACAACACAAATACACATACAAGCAGTTCACACACAGACAGACACACAAATACAAGCAGTTCAGCTCACACACACATAAGCAGCAGCTTCTGTAGCTTTGATTAGTAAGCAGCTTCTGTTTAGTTGATTCTAAAAACATAATCAGAGGATGTATTTGATTTCTGTAGCTTTGATCAATATTTGTTAAGCAAAATCATTATTTGCTACTGAAAACATACTCAATTGAATTATTTGTAATAATTTGATATGCATCGAGTTCATCCACTGATATCTTTTTCTTTTCCATGTGGGTGTGGCCGTCCACTGTAATGCGCAGCGTCTCTGCAGTCCTGAAGGGTTCCCTAACTGAGATCTCAGGTTATCTGGCCAATTGTAGTGCGAGAATGAAAAGCGGAAAGACCATATTTGCCTGGAGATAAGGGTGTAAAACGGTGTGCACAAGTCGGGCAGGGCGAGAGTTCTTCAGAGAGTTCTTCAGGGGGGAGTTCTTCAGTTCTTCAGGGGGGAGGTCCTCAGTTCTTCAGGGGGGGAGTTCTTCTTGGGGGGAGTTCTTCAGGGGGGAGTTCTTCAGTTCTTCTTGGGGGCAGTTTCTCTTGCACAAGAGGAACTCGGCTTTACATTTATCAACATGACACAATAAAGCCTAAATTTTCTTTTTCAGAATCTGTCTCTCTCCAATTGCTTTAGGACGGGAGAATCTCAATATGTTGAAGAAAATCCACAACAATAGCTGAGATGTTGCCATAAAAAAAGCTGTGGGTGGAGATTCAGATGAAAAGTGGAACAACTCTCATGAGCCTGTGTGCAATGCAGGAAGAGGATCCTAATCTGAATGCCATGTCGAAAGTCTCGCTTAATGAAAAGGCAGACAAGAAAAGAAATGACGGTGTTTTACGGTGTTAGTGGGTTGGTAAGCACTGCAGATATCAAAATGTATGTGCACTAGAACTGAAAAAGTTAATTTTGCATGATATTTCCGTTTTAAAGTGATCAAGCTCAGATGATTGGCCAGTATCTGACAGACTGACCACTGTGAATGAAAGAGCTCTGACAGAAAGAAAACTGCGAACACTTTCTGAGGTAATTTGTGATCATGACTGTTACTTGGGACACTTACCGGCTTATCGAATTTATCTTCGTAAACATAGGCGGTATTATGATCATGCCAGTGAATCAAACTCTTAAACGTATTCTTCTCCATTGATTTTAGCTTTTCTTTCAGTGGGCCAGAAGTCTCAAGTGTGTGTGATGCAATCTTTACTCCTTAAGTGTGTGTGATGCAATCTTTCCTCCTTAAGTGTGTGTGATGCAATCTTTACTCCTTAAGTGTGTGTGATTTAATCTTTCCTCCTTAAGTGTGTGTGATGCAGTCTTTCCTCCTTAAGTGTGTGTGATGCAATCTTTCCTCCTTAAGTGTATGTGATTTAATCTTTCCTCCTTAAGTGTGTGTGATGCAATCTTTCCTCCTTAAGTGTGTGTGATGCAATCTTTCCTCCTTAAGTGTGTGTGATGCAATCTTTCCTCCTTAAGTGTGTGTGATGCAATCTTTCCTCCTTAAGTGTGTGTGATGCAGTCTTTCCTCCTTAAGTGTGTGTGATGCAGTCTTTCCTCCTTAAGTGTGTGTGATGCAATCTTTCCTCCTTAAGTGTGTGTGATTTAATCTTTCCTCCTTAAGTGTGTGTGATGCAATCTTTCCTCCTTAAGTGTGTGTGATGCAGTCTTTCCTCCTTAAGTGTGTGTGATGCAATCTTTCCTCCTTAAGTGTGTGTGATGCAATCTTTCCTCCTCAAGTGTGTGTGATGCAATCTTTCCTCCTTAAGTGTGTGTGATGCAATCTTTCCTCCTTAAGTGTGTGTGATGCAATCTTTCCTCCTTAAGTGTGTGTGATGCAATCTTTCCTCCTTAAGTGTGAGTGATGCAATCTTTCCTCCTTAAGTGTGTGTGATGCAATCTTTCCTCCTTAAGTGTGTGTGACTCAATCCTTCCTTCTTAAGTGTGTGTGATGCAATCTTTCCTCCTTTAGTGTATGTGATGCAATCTTTCCTCCTTTAGTGTGTGTGACTCAATCCTTCCTTCTTAAGTGTGTGTGATGCAATCTTTCCTCCTTTAGTGTGTGTGCTGCAATCTTTCCTCCTTTAGTGTGTGTGCTGCAATCTTTACTCCTTAAGTGTGTGTGATGCAATCTTTCCTCCTTAAGTGTGTGTGATGCAATCTTTACTCCTTAAGTGTGTGTGATTTAATCTTTCCTCCTTAAGTGTGTGTGATGCAGTCTTTCCTCCTTAAGTGTGTGTGATGCAATCTTTCCTCCTTAAGTGTATGTGATTTAATCTTTCCTCCTTAAGTGTGTGTGATGCAATCTTTCCTCCTTAAGTGTGTGTGATGCAATCTTTCCTCCTTAAGTGTGTGTGATGCAATCTTTCCTCCTTAAGTGTGTGTGATGCAATCTTTCCTCCTTAAGTGTGTGTGATGCAATCTTTCCTCCTTAAGTGTGTGTGATGCAATCTTTCCTCCTTAAGTGTGTGTGATGCAATCTTTCCTCCTTAAGTGTGTGTGATTCAATCTTTCCTCATAAGTGTGTGTGATGCAATCTTTCCTCCTTAAGTGTGTGTGATGCAATCTTTCCTCCTTAAGTGTGTGTGATGCAATCTTTCCTCCTTAAGTGTGTGTGATGCAATCTTTCCTCCTTTAGTGTGTGTGATGCAATCTTTCCTCCTTCAGTGTGTGTGACTCAATCCTTCCTTCTTAAGTGTGTGTGATGCAATCTTTCCTCCTTTAGTGTGTGTGATGCAATCTTTCCTCCGTGTGTGATGCAATCTTTCCTCCATAAGTGTGTGTGATGCAATCTTTACTCCTTAAGTGTGTGTGATGCAATATTTCCTCCATAAGTGTGTGTGATTCAATCTTTCCTCCATAAGTGTGTGTGATGCAATCTTTCCTCCATAAGTGTGTGTGATGCAATCTTTCCTCCATAAGTGTGTGTGATGCAATCTTCCCTCCTTAAGTGTGTGTGATGCAATCTTTACTCCTTACGTGTATGTGATGCAATCTTTTCTCCTTAAGTGTGTGTGATTCAATCTTTCCTCATAAGTGTGTGTGATGCAATCTTTCCTCCTTAAGTGTGTGTGATGCAATCTTTCCTCCATAAGTGTGTGTGATGCAATCTTTCCTCCTTAAGTGTGTGTGATGCAGTCTTTCCTCCTTATGTGTGTGTGTGATGCAATCTTTCCTCCTTAAGTGTGTGTGATGCAATCTTTACTCCTTAAGTGTGTGTGATGCAATCTTTCCTCCTTAAGTGTGTGTGATGCAATCTTCCCTCCTTAAGTGTGTGTGATGCAATCTTTCCTCCTTAAGTGTGTGTGATGCAATGTTCCCTCCTTAAGTGTGTGTGATGCAATCTTTCCTCCTCAAGTGTGTGTGATGCAATCTTTTCTCCTTAAGTGTGTGTGATTCAATCTTTCCTCATAAGTGTGTGTGATGCAATCTTTCCTCCTTAAGTGTGTGTGATGCAATCTATCCTCCTTAAGTGTGTGTGATGCAATCTTTCCTCCTCAAGTGTGTGTGATGCAATCTTTTCTCCTTAAGTGTGTGTGATTGAATCTTTCCTCCTTAAGTGCGTGTGATGCAATCTTTCCTCCTTAAGTGTGTGTGATGCAATCTTTCCTCCTTAAGTGTGTGTGATGCAATCTTTCCTCCTTATGTGTGTGTGATGCAATCTTTCCTCCTTAAGTGTGTGTGATGCAATCTTTTCTCCTTAAGTGTGGGTGATTGAATCTTTCCTCATAAGTGTGTGTGATGCAATCTTTTCTCCTTAAGTGTGTGTGATTGAATCTTTCCTCATAAGTGTGTGTGATGCAAACTGATATTCTTTCTGCATTTTTATGCCATGCAGTGTATTTTAGATGATCAGGCCTGTCTGAGTGCCCCTTCTGCCTTTTTTCTTTTTTTAACTGTACCAAGAATAGCAATTTATCAGATTTAGACTCGCATGTTTTCAATTTATTTCAAATGAATGAGAATTTTGCCTGAAGTAATGTGATATCAAATCCATGAAATAATTTTTTTAGTGATAATTCTGCTTAGTTCCGTAAGGCTAATGCCAATGAGTCTTTGTCTGTATTCCATTTGAACTCTCAAGGCTTGGTCACAAATTTCAATTTCTGATTATATCTTAACCTAAGATCATAAATTCTGTATTCATGCATTAACAGAGACATGGTTCAGACCAAATGTTCTTTCTTTATACAACATTTCAGTCGGAGTTCTTAATCAGGCCCCAAACTCCAATGCCAATGTATTCCATAATTTGCTGAAAAATTGTGCCACTAATAAAAACAAAGAAAAAAGACCTTGCTATAACCTGGCCAGTGTGAGTGAAAGAGCTCCAAGAGCTGATTGGACAGGGTGAGTGAAAGAGCTCAGCTGATTGGACAGGGTGAGTGAAAGAGCTCAGCTGATTGGACAGTGTGAGTGAAAGACCTCCAAGAGCTGATTGGACAGGGTGAGTGAAAGAGCTCAGCTGATTGGACAGGGTGAGTGAAAGAGCTCAGCTGATTGGACAGTGTGAGTGAAAGAGCTCCAAGAGCTGATTGGACAGGGTGAGTGAAAGAGCTCAGCTGATTGGACAGGGTGAGTGAAAGAGCTCAGCTGATTGGACAGGGTGAGTGAAAGAGCTCAGCGGATTGGACAGGGAGAGTGAAAGAGCTCAGCTGATTGGACAGGGTGAGTGAAAGAGCTCAGCTGATTGGACAGGGTGAGTGAAAGAGCTCAGCGGATTGGACAGGGTGAGTGAAAGAGCTCAGCGGATTGGACAGGGTGAGTGAAAGAGCTCAGCGGATTGGACAGGGTGAGTGAAAGAGCTCAGCTGATTGGACAGGGTGAGTGAAAGAGCTCAGCTGATTGGACAGGGTGAGTGAAAGAGCTCAGCAGATTGGACAGGATGAGTGAAAGAGCTCAGCTGATTGGACAGGGTGAGTGAAAGAGCTCAGCTGATTGGACAGGGTGAGTGAAAGAGCTCAGCGGATTGGACAGGGTGAGTGAAAGAGCTCAGCAGATTGGACAGGATGAGTGAAAGAGCTCAGCTGATTGGACAGGGTGAGTGAAAGAGCTCAGCTGATTGGCCAGTGTGAGTGAAAGAGCTCAGCGGATTGGACAGGGTGAGTGAAAGAGCTCAGCTGATTGGACTGGGGGAGTGAAAGAGCTCAGCTGATTGGACAGGGTGAGTGAAAGAGCTCAGCGGATTGGACAGCTCACCGGACAGCTTGAGCTCCACTCCGCTGTGGTCGGTCAGAGTGCTGTTGACATGGTAACTGACGGGATCAAAGAGCGTCACATTCAACATCGCCGGCTGCTTCTTCCCCAAGTACTCATACGAGCCCTTCCACTGGGAGTGTTTCGCAAAAACGCCGACGGGCACTGAGAGAGAGAGAGAGGGAGGGAGGGAGGGAGGGAGATGGAGGTAAAACACATGGAGGGAGAGGGAATGAGAAATGCAGTTCGGCACGTCATACATACATACTGCATCGTTTGTAAACCACAGTATTACCTAGCGCATGGCACAGAGTCTGTCCATTTATTTCAACAATTAGAAGCTAATTTAAGGGACATTTTCTTCACCTGGGAGTTTCGCATCTGGTAGCTCCTGTATAGTTCCGAAGGTCGTGCCACTTGGTCTGTTATCGGCTGAATAAAAAAATACAAAAAATGGTGAGGGATGCACTTCATCAGAACTGTCCATATTAGGGCTGTCGGAATAATTAATCGTGATTAATTTAAGCGCAATAAAAGTAACGGCCACTATGAGGCAGACAGATGTGATTGCTTTATACCTTTTCTATGACACATACCTGATGCGGTCATTTGAAATGAAATGAATGGAAGAAAACTTTGTTTTGAGGTCCACTAATTACCAGCGAGGTTGGACAGCCTCCATCGCCTTGGCATAATTAGCTCACCTTAAATCATTTCCCGCGTACTTTGCCTGACTTGCAATCAAGCCAATTATTCAGCTAACTGACAAACAAAACCAAAATGCAGCCTATAATGATTAAGAAGTGATAATGAGAAGCTGACGGACTTAACCAGGCTGCCGCGTTATATTAAAAGATTTTCAAATTTGTTAACAATTTACATGTCACGTTCTATACGCTTAAACAAAGTGTTTTCCACCTTCACTGTTGGTTATTTAGATGCTCAAAAGTAAATAAAATCAAGTGCTATGAGTTACATTATTTTTAATTACTCTCGTTCAATTATCTGATAAGAAATGCCTCAAATTTGCGGCAAAGATTCGGCTGAACGTTAATTGCCAAATCTTCGGTGCGTTTGACTATTGCCTGCAATGCAAATGTATTCTCTCTCACATTCACGTTCGGTATGCTTCACAAAATGTTTTCCACTTCACGTAGCCTATATTTTTAAGCTCTTAAAACCAGGGCCATCTTTGAAGAACTTCATTTTTTTCAAAAATTTCTTTAATAATGCATACAAAATTCCTTGATGTAAGGTGGAATTCAGAGGTCTGCTATTTATTCAGATTATTGAAATTTTTTTCAATCTAACACGACTACCCGGTTAAGTCCGTCTGCTTCTCATTATCTCTTCTTAATCATTCTACGCCACCTTTTTATTTTGATTAGTCAGTTGGCTGAATAAATGGCTTGATTGCAAGTCAGGCAAAGTACGCGGGAAATGATTTAAGGTGAGCTAATTATGCCAAGGCGATGGAGGCTGTCCAACCTGGCTGGTAATTAGTGGACTTCAAATCACAGTTTTGAAATGAAATCTTTATTTCGAACACGTTAAAAGATAAAACAGACATAATCACCAAAACAAATGGCCACCATGCCAATACCAAAACAAAAACAAAAACAAAAAGCAAACTGTCTTGCATGAGCAGCAAGAGTGTATGCTCGAAAAGGAGTAGGAAGAAGTAAGAACTTATTTAATCCTACCCCTTGTATTACCATATTCTATAGTCAAGTTATTAAATTCTCTATTATTATATTTGCAACATTCACCTATTCAAGAACCAATGGTACTTACAATTAGTTGACTATAATATTCAATAAGCTACTTATATACAAATATACACAGAATATTGCACTTGTATATAATACTGAATTTCTATACTTCTAGAACCCCCTGCGCACACACAGAAGAAGACATTACAAGACAATGTATCCACATTTTTCTAAACCCTGCCATTACCGTCCTGGGTCAAACTGCTGTTCCTCATCCTTATATTTATTTAAAATTTGTATTTTATATGTTTTTTTAAACTTGCCAATGGTTTTACATTTCCTTAATTCATCTGTTAAACTGTTCCATAATTTGACCCCAGAGACTGAGACACACATGCTTTTCAAGGTAGTTCTGACACGATTTATTTTTAAGTTCAGTGTCCCTCTTAGATTGTAGCCTCTCTCTCTCTGAGAACAGTTTATTTATGTTTCCTGGGAGTAAATTATTTTTTGCTTTAAGTATTATTTGTGCTGTTTTAAACTCAATCAGATCTTGAAATTTTAGAGCTTGCAGTTTCAAGAAAAGTCCATTTGTGTGGTCTCTAAATCTTACATTGTGGATGAATCTGATAGCCCTTTTCTGCATTATATTTATTGTTTGAAGATTACTTTTATATGTGTTTCCCCATACCTCTACACAATAGGTCAAATGAGGTAAAATTAATGCCCAATATAAAATATATAGACCTTTCAAATTGAAGATCTGCCTTGCTTTTCCCAGGACGGCAATGCTCCGTGCCAGCTTCCCCCGAACATATTTAATATGTGGTTTCCAGATTTTGTGGTCTAGAATTACACCAAGGAATTTGATTTAATTTACTCTTTCTATGCTAATATTATCAATGTTTAATTTTATATCTATATTCCTCTTATAATGTCCGAACAACATAAAATTAGTTTTGTTCAGATTTAAAGACAATTTATTAGCATCAAACCACCTTTTTAAGGTATTCATTTCCTTCGTAACCACCTCCAAAAGCTGCTGTAATTCCATATCTGAACAAAAAATATTTGTGTCATCTGCAAATAACACAAATCTTAATACATTAGATACCCTGCAAATATCATTAATATACATAATAAATAGTTTTGGTCCTAAAACGGATCCTTGAGGCACCCCGCATGTAATATTCATAAAACTTGATGTATTCTGATTTATTTGTACAAATTGCTGTCTGTTTAGTAGATAACTCTTCAGCCAATCCAAAACATGACCTCGGAAACCATATTTCTCCAATTTTCTAATCAATATGTCATGATTGACTGCGTCAAATGCTTTCTTGAGATTTAAAAACACTCCCATTGCGTTCTTCTTTGTATCGATACAGTGTGTTATTTCTTCTATTAATTCTGACGGTGCCATGGCTGTCGATCTATTATTTCTAAATCCATACAGACTGTCTGTTAACAACTTGTGTTTCTCAACAAAACCAACAAATCGTTTTATGAATACTTTTTCTAATATTTTTGAAAATTGGGAAAGCACTGATATCGGCCTATAATTAGTGAAGTAGTGTTTATCGCCTGCTTTGTAAATGGGAACAACTTTTGCTACTTTCATCTTATTTGGAAATAACCCATTTTGAAAAGACAGGTGAAAAATATACATAAGTGGCTTAGTAATACCATCAATAACATTCTTCACAGTCAACATGTCAATATAAATCCTTTGACTACATCATAAATTTCTTTTTCTTCTACAGCTGTTAAAAACATTGAACTATTATTCCTCTCAACATAGTCTGTAGGATCAATTTCTGTTCTCTCCACCATTATTTCCTCTGACAGTTTTGGTCCAATATTCACAAAAAATGAGTTGAATCCATCTGCTACATCCTTCATTTTCTTAACACAGCTTCCTTCATCTATGAAATACTGAGGATATTGATCATGTTTCAAATGACCGCATTAGGTATGTGTCATAGAAAAGGTAATAAGCAATCACGTCTGTCTGCCTCATAGTGGCAGTTAGTTTTATTGCGCTTAAATTAATCGCGATTAATTATTCTGACAGCCCTAGTCCATATATATGCTGTCAAATTGGCACGATAGCTACTTTTAGCAAACAATCTGAAAGTGCAGTATGTCAAAGTCGAAAAAGAAAATTTAATTTGACAATCATCCATTGAGTAGAATTCACTGTCCATCACAAGAGTATTGAGTAGCATTACTTATGTAGAGCACAGCATGAGAAGAATCCTTTGTGATTATGAACACATGTCCAGCCTTCCATTTATGCTCAAAAGTCACTGATGATGAAGTTAGGATCTAAAGCCAATGTTCATATGAAAACATTCAAACATAAAGCTCGCAGCTCACAACTTTCACCATGAAGAACATGTCAACCACTCAGTGCTCCATTATATTCATGTTCCACATCTGAGCAGGTGTTCCGTACCTGTGCACATGTTCAGTATTTGTGCAGGTGTTCAGTATCTGTGCAGGTGTTCAGTACTTGTGGAGGCGTTCAGTATTTGTGCAGGTGTTCAGTACCTGTGCAGGTGTTCAGTATTTGTGCAGGTGTTCAGTATTTGCGCAGGTGTTCAGTACCTGTGCAGGTGTTCAGTACTTCTGCAGGTGTTCAGTATTTGTGCAGGTGTTCAGTACCTGTGCACGTTTTCAGTATTTGTGCAGGTATTCAGTACTGGTACAGGTGTTCATTATTTGTGCAGGTGTTCAGTACCTGTACAGGTGTTAAGTATTTGTGCAGGTCTTCAGTACCTGTGCAAGTGCTCAGTATTTGTGCAGATGTTCAGTACTTGTGCAGGTGTTCAGTACTTTTGCAGGTCTTCAGTACCTGTACAGAGAGGTGCTTTTCCTGTCCAGCTCCCATCTGAGCGGCAGGTGCGGTGTTCCGAGCCCCCGGTTAGGTAGAATCCAGACTGGCAGGTGTAGATGAAGGTGTAGCCCACAGAAGGCAGCTCGATGGCCCGCACGTCTGCGTGGGGCGGCAGCTCTGGCTGGGTGCAGTGATGAGCTGGGGGACAGGTGGGGGGGTAGGGGCGGTCAGCTGCTCTGTATACAGCTCGGTCCGTAAGTATTCAAACAGTGACACCATATTAAAAAAGCTGATGCCTGGGAGTTTCACCCCATTTGGATGTAAATTCCCTCAGACAGCAGATTTATTCATCTCTCCATCATGTAAATCTAACCCTCAGACGGAGTGACTGTACCAATGTTGATGAACCTTGAACGGCGCGTTTCAGTCGCTGAAGGGCAGGCAGAGATATAACAGCACAGGGCAGTACGGAGGATGGGGAGAGGACCGTCTTACCCAAACACTCGGGCTGCATGGCGCTCCAGCTGAGGTCCGGCAGACAGGTGCGAGAGACAGAGCCCAGCAGCACATAACCCTTCCTGCAGCTGAAGTACAGAGTACTGCCGATCTGTGTGTGAGAGCGAGAGAGCGAGAGAGAGGTTCACACACACCGCATAACACAGAGATTCAGGAACACACACGCAAACAAACCCTGTCTGTAATCACGCCCCCTCCCGCACTGGTGCATACTCACAACTGCCATCACTCCCCTGCTCCTCTGCCTTCCCTCTGCATAGCCCAAGTTTTCATAAATTTGTTGTGAGTTTGTTTTCCATCAAAAGTAAGCACTACCAGCCTTTGCTATTTTTAAGACTTTCTATTTTTGGCCGAGAGTTTTTCAAGATTGCCTTGCCCCGCGTGTTCAGGTGTTACGATTTTCTGATTTTGACTTTGGCTAGTTTTTCAGATGAATATTTCTGCCCTCCTCTGATTGTGGTCATTCTGACGTTTGGCTCCTGACCTGAGGACAGTTCTATGACTGCGACAGGGATTGGTCTTTTCCTCCATCATGTCCTCTGGACTGGATTCAATCCGACTCTCAGACAGAGGAAACTCTCACATGCACATCTGGAACTGATTCTCTGCCTGCACTTCAGTTCTGAATTTGATCCTTGTCGTGCACACACATGAACACAGACACCAACACACACACACACACACACACACACACACACGCACCGACACACTCACCTGGTAGCCTTGAGAGTTGTTCACGAATCCAAAAGCGGGAGCTCCAGGATCTGTGCAGCTGGTGTGAGAGGGATCTGAAACACAGCGGCACCTCGTTAGGGCCAGCAAATCGTTAGTGTCCCTCAACTTGCTACAGCCATTGGCGAGTCTCACCTATACAGGAGGGCTGGGTCCCACTCCATGTTCCGTCCGCCTGGCAGTATCGCCGTGGCGACCCCACCAGTACTAGCGGCGGGAAACAGGAGAAGAGGGCGGAGGAGAGGTAGGTGAAGCCGCGGTCATCCCTCCGGCCCTGCGCCGGAACGCCGGGGTCCCCGCAGAACACCGCTGTACAGGGAAGTATCATTATTATTATTATTACATTATTGCTGTTATTTTTTGTGGCTTTCGTCATTGCTATTGTTCCTTTAGTATCTGCTAAAGTTATTGGGATTATTGCTGTTGCGGAGGTAGTTGCTGTTGTTGCTGCAGTTGTAACTGCTGCTGTTGTTGATTGGAACTGTAGCTGTGGATGTAATTTTGTTGCTTGTTGATGTTGTTTGGTTGCTGTCTCTCGTAAGTACTGTCGTTGCTGTAATTACTGTTGCTGCTGTGACCCTGTAGTAATTGTTGGTGTTGTTGCTTTGTTGTTCTCGTCACTGGCACTACTGCGGTGACATCAGCTGTGAGCATTTCAGAGGATGTTTTACATGCATCGGGGCAGGGAGAGAGACTGAGGAAATGGGGAAAGGTGGACGGAGGGGTGAGAGGTCAGAGGTGAGGGGTCGTACGGAAGCACTGGGGCCGCTCTCCCCTCCATTCGCCCGAGCCCTGGCATGTGAGTGAAGTGGGGAGGGACAGCTGGTACCCCTCCACACAGGCGTACGCCACGCTGCTGCCCCAGTGAAAGTCTGAGCCCAAAACACGGCCGTTCGGGATGCTGGGGGGAGGCCCACATGAGATGGCTGCAGAGAGAGAGAGAGAGAGAGAGAATATTACACACACTATCACACAGGGATCCATAAATTCACACGCACAAACCCACTCACAGCTTCATGAACACACCCCACAAACACACACACACACACACACACACACACACACACTATCACACAGGGATCCACAAATTCACACGCACAAACCCACTCACAGCTTCATGAACACACACACACACACACACACACACACACAGGCCTCGAACTAAAGGTGATAAGGGGCACGGCAAAAGTTGGTCCATGCTGAAAATAAAAGGGCACTTAGGCAAATGTGCCTCTATATAAGGGGCACCAAAGCAAAGTCTGCCGCTGCCTGGGGGGCGCAGCAGCAAATCCAGCTCATAAAAAGTAAAGTTCTGTGGTCTCAGATGTTCCTCACATAAAGTGACCAATCAGTGTGCGCTATGCAAATCAAAACCATTCTTGAAAGAAAACGTTTCCCGAATTTTTCCCCGCTTGCTGTTTCGGAAATGGGCTCAGTATTGCACTGGGACAGCGTTTGCACATGGCTATAATGCAAGTACAAGCAAAGGACATTCCAATCAAACGCCGGGTCATCAAAAAAAGAATCATATTTCGCCATTTTGCCCATCTTCTGCCACCCGCGAATTTCGGACTTTCTCCTGTCATTCCAACACTCACACTGACAGCAGCGCTCGATACTGGCTATAAAGACCACGTCCAAAGCTTTATCAACACACAACCTTAGATTTTCATTCCCTCCATAACTTCCTCAGTTTGCCACACTTCGCAGCTGCCGACTGTAATTCCGCATTTTTTCCCTTTTTTTTGTTCCTTTCATCTGTCGGCATCGCGATTGGAGTTAAAAAATTGAGGCGATACATAAATTATTCAAGAATAATTCTGCGCCCACGATCGCAAGAAAAGGGCGATAAAGACAGTTGTGGTTTGTCGGCCGTAGCAAAGCCTCATGACTTAAACCTTTCGCAGTTTAAACCTTTTCTTGAGCAGCAGTTGCTCAAACGAATTGTTAGCAGGACAGTCAAATGAGTCAAATTTGTTTTCAATAGTAATACATTACACCACAAAATTATGAGGGGTTTTCTTTCACACATAATCCCTAAGTTACAGCCGACGAACCGCCTCTGGTAAAAACGGGAAATGCTGGGTGATTTAATTTGGGTTGGTGTTTTGGCCGAGGGGCACTTACGGCAATGCAGGGAAAGGGCACGGCATTCTACTGCCGTGAACTGGGGCTTTCATAAGTGGGCAGCACGGCAAACAGGTCATTTCTGTGGATGCCGTCGTGTAATTGGAGCCCTGCACACACATATGAACTAACCCTTTATAGATCTCGAGAAAGAGGGAGGGAGAGACACAGAAAGATCGGGATGCAGGTGTCAAGCACTCAAGCAGGCAGAAATACAGACAAGGCAATGACAGACAGACAGGCAGAAAGCAGAGAGACAGACGGATGAATGCACAGAAAAACAGAGAGAGACAGACAGGCAGACAGACAGGCATACAGACAGGTGTTTCCAGAGTGAGACGCTGCTCTACTCAGCAGAAGCTTCTCCAAGAGAGTAACGTGAAATCAACCGACCTACTGACCAAACAAAGCCCTGGAGATTAGAGGCACCGCAGCTATAGAGGTCTCTGATTAGACCCGCAGGATAAACCCACAGGAGCCACACATGACCGGCCTCGGCGCGACAGTACAACCCGATACCCTCCACAGGTTCCAGGGAACAGCCTGAGGTGCTGTTTGTGAATGAGCAGGCAGGCAGCCAATCAAGATGCTGATATCACACTTGAGACAAGGCCAATTATACAAGAAAAGAAAAGAGAAACAAACTCTTGGAAGGGTCCTAAGTACGAGCAAAGGCTGTCTGCATCAAAGTGACAGCCAGGAAATTAAACTGTCTCCATAGCAACCAGTTCAGAGCGGCCTCAGAGTTGCATTAACTCTGGACTCCGATGTATTGAATTTTGGACAGTGCAGCAGCCGTCAGCGCAAGCTCTTAAGCAGTTTAAAGCAGAACTAAATTAGATTTGGGCTGATGGCTTGTAGTTCTTATGGGCAATGTGTCAGACCACGGTTAAGGATAAGTTTCGGTAAGTTTGGGACACTGAGACAGTTTTGCAGTTTCTGACTCTTGCAATGGTACTGGAAATGTTTGAGGCAGATAAACCCATTCATGAGAGTTTCAGTCTATCTATCTATCTATCTACAGTATCAATCTATCTATCTATCTACATCAAGAATTCGAAATTATTTCAAAGCATTTGGGTATTGCGTCATGAAAACGAGGCACATGGTCGCAACCAATTCCTAGCCAGGCGAAGGGCAGGTCAAGCGAACGCTTACTGAACGTTGTACCTTCAGCTCTACCTGGTGGGTGAACACACCATTTGCACATTCTGGTGGTTGTAGCGAATGTGTGGGGCAGAGCTTCAGTGTTGGGATTCTGCTCTGTTGCCATGTGTTTGAGGTTCTGTCTGATCTCTGGATTGCCTGACCATGCCTTGAATTGTGTATTGTGATTTGGTGACCTGATTATGTTCTTGTTTTGTCTAGTTTAGTTTTGCCATGTTTTGTATTTTGCCATTTTCCCCATTCCTGTTATGATTCCGGTCCATGTTTTGCTTTCACCCATGCATTGCACTTTGTCTCCCCCTGTCTGGTGTCATGTCATGTGTTTGCTCTCAGCCCCAAAAATGCGTGCTGCACTTTCTGGTGATTTAATGGTTTCTGGGATTTCAGACATTCCTTCCAGTCTCGTTTACTTCCTTCGTCTTGCTTTTTCTAGATTACTAACCAATACTAACAGTTTGTTGTTTTTGTCAAATTACTAACCAAGACTAACACTGTACATAGTACTAACTTACTAACAAGCACTAGGGATTGTATAGCTGCACTCTACTAATTGACTAATGATCTCTCAGCATTCGCCCTGTTCTAGTCTCCGCCTCTTGCCTTCACTCAATTTACTTTGCTGTGTTTCTAGCAGATTCTCTGCACCTGTCTAATCACTGTTCTGCCACTCACTCTGTGCAGGTAGAAATCCCTAACCGGATCTGTTTGTTCTGTCTATAGGCTGTCCTGTGATCCCTGTCTGCGTTTTGGCTGTTGTCTATTTCACGTGATTAGGTTCTCCCTCTTGTTCCCTCCTTTGTAATCAGTCTGACTTCCTGCACCTGTGTTGTGTTAACCATGTGACTTCCCGTGAGTGTATATTAGGAGTCTTTTCACAGCACTTCCTTGTCAGAACGTTTCTCTTGTTTACATGTGCTGCTATCGTCTTCGCCTTGTACTCATAGTGTTACTCTTCTGACTGGACCGTCGGACTTACGATTTTTGGCTCTGCTTTTTGGTACTATAGTCTGCATCTGTTTACAAACCCTTTTTGCCCAACTACGAGTTTTGTGTTTGCTGCCCTGTTAACGGTTTGGATACGGCAGAGGCGTTACCAGGATGCCGAGCTTGGGTGGGCATTTGCCCTCTTTGGGGGGGGGGGCAAAAAAAATAACTTCTAAATCGCCGTAAAATAATAATAATAAAAAAACATCCGAGCTTTCCCTTTTCCTTCATTAAACCCATCGCAGGTTGAAAGAAAGTGCGAAACATCAAAGGGCATGTGAAATGCTTCCGGAAAAAAACTTGACTGACGTCAAAATCGTCTCCTATTAACCAATAAGGCAACTCTCAGAAAAGCAAACCTGTTCCCATTTACTTTGCTTGATTGGCAATCAAATGTTGGCTTCGTTTACTCTAGTTGAATGAGTAAAGCTGTTCAGACAGCATGTTTGATTGATGCATTTCGAAATTTAAATGGCCATAGAACAGCAGATTTGCATGAACACGATTGTCATTGCCACGCGATTTTGTGCGACTGATCATTTATATCTCACATTCACGTTTCATCCGCTTTTGGGGAAGAGGAAGATTTTTTTAATAATTATTCAAACTGGCATTCTTTCAATCTGACACCGTAGCCCAGTTAGGTTTGTCTGCTTTTCACCATCACATCTTAATCGTTATAGACCACTGAAATTGTTTGGTTGTTATTGAGGCCAAGTACACGGGAGCAGATTTGGGGAAGGGCGGAGCACCTGCAATTAGCTAAATCTAAACTCAGGCTTCTTTCCGGCGGCATTTTAAATCGTTTTAAGCCGCTTCAGGCGTTTGTGTTTAAAGAAATATCACGCGACTGCCTACACACCCCATGACGGCAAGTGGTCTCATCACACGTAAAAAACAAGTGTTTGCCACTAACATGGCAATATCCCCCGCCGCTTCAATTTTATGTGTCCCGACGGACGGAGCCCAATACTACATCCCCCGCTTCGCGCTAATCCCGCGGCGGGAGAGAAAAATCCTCGTTCAACATCGCCACATCCCTACTCAGCATTTCATCTCTCGTTGTAGTATTTTTAGGGGTTCTATAATGACATAACAAATCTCTTTATTTTTATTTTAAGACCGCCCTTGATTTTAAGCGTATAGAAAATACACAAGGTGGAAAACCTTCAGAAAAGTGGATGAGACATGAATGTGAGATATAAATGATCAGTCGCACGAAATGGTGGGGAAATGACATTGTGTTCATGAAAGTCTGCTGTTCTACGGCTATTTAAATTTCAAAATGCATCAAACATGTTGTCTTAACAAACAGTTCTACTCATTCAACTTAGAGACTTAACAAATCCACCATTTGATTGCCAATCAAGCAAAGTAAAAAGGAACACGTTTACTTTTCCTAGAGTTGTCTTCAGTCGTCCTTTACTTGACTCCGAGCAGCATGTCGCCGAAAAAGCTGATGCCAGTCAAGTTTTCTCTGGCAGCTCCAGACTAGCTGCTGGCGAGCTGCCTGGGCTCACTCGGTAGCCAACTCAGGTTATAACAACACGAGTCAACACAGATGACAAACTAGAACACAAATTACCTTAATGTCAAACAAGAGGGCTGACAAAATAAGCGATGGCAGAAGTAGCAACAAAAGAGATATGGGCGAAGTTTTAATTCCCTGAGTGAAGCGCAGGGCCGTAGACATGACATCAGGCTGATGAGTTCCAACAGCAATCGAAGAGAATAGGAGGGTCTCTCGTAATTTGAAAGTGCCCATTAGTTTCACAGCAGAATAGACTGGCGAAGGAATCCACCAATCGCACATAGTGATTGATAAATGAAGCATCCGTAAAGCTCACTCTAAATGGCTGTCTATCTCCAGCTGTGAATCAGTTCAATATCGCATGTTTGCTGTCAAATAGTAGTAAATTAGTTTTTTTTATTGAGTTTTCATTGGGGGGGGGCAGAGCTTCTCTCAGGGTGGGCACTGCCCACCCCCTACCCCCCCTTGGTAACGCCCCCGGGATACGCCCACTGGCTTTTGGCTTTTCTCTGACAAACCTGTGCCGGTGTACTGAACCTATTTTTGCCCGACCACGAGTACTGTGATTGCTGCCCTGGTTTTCGACTCGGTTTTTGCCCAACTGGATTGTGAATTTTTGGATTGTTGACGTTGTACTATAGCCTGCTCTATTGGGGGTCTCCCCCTTCAGAAATAAAGTCTCCATTTTTTCTTCTCTCTGGTTCTCGCTTGTGATTCCTATATGTAATCCTGACATTCAGCCTGACCCCGGGTTACACAGCTCAGTTTGGGACAGGTGGGGGCAGAGCTGGCCGGTACCTCTGCAGACGGGCCGCGTCCCGTTCCAGGTGCGGTCTTTAGTGCAGACGATGTGAGAAGCGTGATCGCCCTCCATGGTGAATCCGGGGGTGCACTGGAATGTCACGCTGTGGCCGAAGGTGAACTCATTCCCAAACCTCATTCCATTGGTCGGAACTCCAGGATCTCCGCAGTTTATCACTGCAATGGGAACAAGGACATATCAACTCATCAGGCCATGTGATCCGCACAGTGATGTCAGAGCTCGCCCTCCAGCCAAGATCAACTCAATGTACAGTGTGCTTAAATATTCACTGCAATAGTAGATATATGCCTTGTTATGCCACACACATTCACTAATGCACAACTTATCCTCTCAAACTCATGTAGTATTTCACAATGGTTTACTCCGCTAAGCAAACTGCAAACAAATTAGCTCGTATTTTACTTTGGGTCCCAGTGAATTGCAAACTGCACATGATATAGTCCTGTGGTTTACGGTGCAATGCAAACCAGTGAGACATACAGTATGTTACACTCACACCGTATTTCACTGTGGCTCACTATGCAATGGAAGCTGCACAGCACTGAGCAAACCACACACAGTCCATCTCACAGTACCATACTGTATTAAATATAACACACAAAGTCCAGCTCACAAGGTACTCTACTAGAGTTTACTGTATTTAACAAACCACACACAGTCCATCTCACAGTACCATACTGTATTAAATATAACACAAAAAGTCCAGCTCACAAGGTACTGTACTAGAGTTTACTGTATTTAACAAACCACACACAGTCCATCTTGCCCGGTATTTAAACATAGTTGACAGTACAAAACAACCGTCACACAATCCATTTCACATGGTATTATACTAAAGTTCACTACATTAAACAACCCACTCAGTTCATCTCACATGGTATTTCACCGTGGTTAATTGTACTACAGACACAACATACAGTAAAAATTACATTGTATTTTCCATGTTTTACTGTGCAAACCACAGACTTTATCAAGTGATTTTCCTAAACACAGCAAAGGTTGAGAGAGTAAAATACCAGAGGGGTCCGGGGATAAAAAAAGCCTCTTTACAGCCCGCTTTAAATCAGGATTACTTAACCCCCAATTCAGCAGGCATGTGCTTTCCACATCCCCGCTAAAAGCCCGACTAGAGCCAGCCATTAGCGCGGAGGCTAAATTAGCTTAACGCTGACAATCATTAGGCTCTGCTGGGTAAGTGCTTTCCTGGAACGGAAGGCTCACAGATAGTGGCCGCGGCGCAGAGACATCACGCCAGTGAGATCTCGCTGGAAAAACCCAGCCTCTGATTTAAAGCTCCTCCACAAAGCTGCTTTCTCTCCCTCCTGGCTTGCACTCACACCCAAATTTCACTCCAGCACTAAATTTGTTTCTCGATGTGCCCCATTTCCGGCGGTGCGCCTCTGTGGATTCTACAGTAAATTAGCTATGCGCCGCTGCAGATCCGAAATTAAAAACTACTGCCCAGTTTTAATGGGTGTGCAGGGAAGAGGGCGAATGGGTGCAGAGCAGATGCCGGCATGGAGCTGCCGTTCAGTTTGCCTGGCTGAAGCTCAGAACAGTTTTCCAGGAGGCAGAAAATTATGTGGGACCAAAAGTAAATTTGCATGAAGAGGGGGAAAAAAGGCCGAAACATTCATTAAATGTAAAAACCAACTGATAAAGAAACGAGTAACTACATCTACAGCCAGACGGGCTGCACCTGAACCGGAGGGGTACCTTTGCACTGGTCCAGCGTATGTTGAGGGTAACACAGGATTATTATCCACGCCCGATGAGGCGGCATGGGTATACAGTTTAGCACCGTCTGTGTGTGTGTGTGTGTGTGTGTGTGTGTCTGTCCGTCAGCACGACAGCTCGGCCACCACTGAAGCTAGGGAGACCAAACTTTGTGGGGGAGATGATCCTAGGGTGCCCTGTCCAAATTTGCATTTTGAGGTCGAAAGGTTAAAGGTCAAGGTCAACAAGAGGCGTGGGTTAGCATCTCTATAGAGTGCGAATCATCTAGTTTAAACTAGGAGCTTGGGGGGCAGGGAGGTTCGTGAGTGTTACACATAGGGAAATGCAGACTGCCCCGATGGAAGCTGACGGCGTTACATGCACTATTGATGATTTACTTTTTAAGCAACAAAGCGTAGTGGGGGCTTGAAGCAGCGGCCACATGAGAAATCAAGGGGAAGAGCATTAGTAATAACCTGAAATGTTTTTACTTGAATGCGAGAAGCATAAAAAATACATTTCCAGAGCTTGAGGCTGTTATAATTAATGAGGGCTATGACATAGTTGGGATTACAGAGACATGGCTGATGGATGGAGATGAATATAATATAGAAGGTTATAAGCTCTTTAGGAAGAATAGATGTAATAGGCGAGGAGGGGGCGTAGCACTCTATGTGAACAAAAACATTAATGTACTGGAAATTCCCGAAATTGAACATTTCTTGCCCTGTGAAGATATCTGGGTCAAGCTCATTGGCAAACTCGAGACAGGTTTAAACATAGGAATATGCTATCGACCGTAGACTGCATGAAAGAAAAATTGCAGAGGGGGCAAAAAACTAACCCTAAGCGCTTCTTTCAGTACTGTAGCAGAAAAAGGAAAGTCAAAGAGCAGGTTAAGTGCATAAAGAATAAAATTGGATCGCTGCTAGATGATGACAAGGATATTGCGGATGCCTTAAACAGTTACTTTGTTGAAAATTTTACCTCAGAGGGGGTCTTTCTTTGGCCAGAGGGTATGTCAAATGCTCAAGATTATTTAGCGAAAATTGAGGTTAGGGATAACGAAGTGTTAGACAAGTTGCATAAACTTAAGGCAGATAAGGCGGCGGGTCCTGATTGCTTATATCGTAGAGTGCTCAGGGAAGTTAGTGAGATCATCTTTAAACCGCTATCCGCCATCTTCAGACAGTTTTTAGAAACAGGAGAAATACCTAATGATTGGAAACAGGGAAATATAGTACCAATACTTAAGAAAGGGGACCGTACTGAGCCAGGAAACTACAGGCCAGCCAGTGCGTGCAAAATATTGGAATCTATCATAAAAGATGAGCTGGACTTATTTCTTGAATGTAACAGTATCTTGAGGGATAGCCAACATGGTTTCCATAAGGGAAGGTCATGCCTGCAAACCTCCTGGAATATTTTGAAGAGGCCACCAGGACTTATATTCAGAGTAGGACTTATGACATCATATACTTGGATTTTCAGAAAGCATTTGATACAGTACCGCATAAGAGAGTCATTTTTAAAATGAGCTCCATTGGAGTTATAGGTAGTATTCTGGAGTGGATTCAAAACTGGTTGAAGGACAGAACACAAAGAGTGGGGGTCAGTGGTATCTCATCTGAGCTAGGTATGGTGGGGAGTGGCGTCCCTCAGGTATCAGTGTTGACTGACTGACCGCGTCCACACAACATTAATCTCGTAAATGAAACTGAACACTTCTGGCCGGTTTCGGGTGTCTTTGTGTCTTTGAAATCGCATAATTTTCAGCTGCGCAACCATGGCCAACATTCGAAGAACACAACCGACCTTACTTTCACGCTTAGCTTTGTATCCTATTCTTATTGTCCGATCAATGTATTTCAGTTATTGAGGAAAGTTTAAACACTCGGGAATTGGATAAGAAAGGAGTCTATCAATACATTGTTACCGGGGAAGCTTCACGAGGGCGTGAACTATAACTGTAGAGTTACGCAGATGAATCTGAGTATATAATTGAGTGACTGGCTATCGACACCAGTACTTGGGTGGATAGAAGGGAGCGCTGAATTTGTCAATGGAGGAATATACGCGTTAATCCATGGGAGGGAACTACGCATATTTTGTGTGTGATGACTGTAATTGACAGTAGAATGTGAGAGAATCAATATCATGTCGGATGTTTTGCTTCACAAAACGTATTTTTTTTAACCACTAATTGGAATACTGTTGGCTCACTGTAGCTAAAGTGGTTGCTACAGAGTACAGAGTTTTTTTCTATTGCAAGTGATAATTTTTTTAAACTACTGGGTCGATACAATGGGCAAGGATATTGACCAGTTTGCACATCAGGCTTAGCTGAGGAGTTTAAGTCATGCAGCTCCTGAAAAACAGGGATTAGAGGGAACTTCTCCATACTCTAAATTGCATTTCAGCTCTGCCTGCTTGTGAATTTTCAATAGCTGATCCGGGGGTGCCATCTCGAGGTCGGGTACTGTTACAAAGTGCACAAATTTGCATATCTATAGACGCGAGCGTCTACATCTGCAGAAAGGGGCTAATGAAAACTGGCCACATCTGATATTGTTGAGAGTTCTCGGAGTTTTTGCAATGGTAATTTGAATGAATTGAAAGCAGGGCGAAAGCCTAATTATCAGTGCTCATTCTAACTTAACAAGTAGAACTGGTGACACGTGATAATCCTTTGGATTTTTGTAGTTCAAGTAAATAAAATTTTAATAAATGATTGGATATGGCCTTTTTTCAATCATTATTTTTAAGGGATGGTTTTGAACTTCAACTATTGCCAGTTCACCAGTAGCCACTGGTGGGAACACAAATGCTAACCTCGAGTTCACCACAGTGCAGTTCGTAAACACTGAAACCAGGTGGTCAGTTAGTAAGTTACCGGCATCGTTATCATCATTACAGTTAAAATTTGCATAGTTGCGATTGCTTTGAGCACATGACGGTAAATGATCCAGAGTTTCTAATGTTTGTAACCACCTGAAAGCCATGACAACGAAATACCGGCGCAAGTTCGTGCGGCTCAAGGGAGGTGTTCCCTGCACTCAACCTTCACTCAGAAAGAGACACTATTTTCAGTGTTAGTGAGCTCTCTGAAAGCAAATGAGTGTTGGGGCAACCTCTGACTCATTTAGTATAACCTGACACTAACTAAGTTTTAGTACTCACTCGTACTCAATTAGTGTGAGTGTCGTTTCTGAATACGGGCCAATGTATGTGTGCGTATGTGTGCATGTGGCGCATGAGCGTGCATGTGTGTGTACAAGTGTGTGATATTGTGTGTATGTGTGTGTGTGTTAGAGAAAGAGAGACAGACAGACAGAGGGACAGAGAGTGTGTGAGTGCGTGTGTGTACGTGTGTGTGTTGGAGACAGACAGACAGAGGACAGAGTGTGGGAGAGAGTGTGTGTGTGCGCGCGCGTGTGTAATAATGCGCACACCTGTGCACTCGGGCATGGCTCCGGTCCAGGTGCCGTTGACGGTGCAGTGTCGCGTGAGCAGGCCGGAGGAGGAGTAGCCCTCCCTGCAGGAGTAGGTGATGGAGAGCGGAAACACAGGCTCCTGGTGGAGCAGGATGTGCGCGTTCCGCGGGGTCCCGGGGTTCCCACAGGACAGCACTGAGAGAGACAGGGGTGGGGGGCACGGGAGCGGGGGTGAGTGCTTCTCTTTGTTCCCACTGAGAGGGGCATCTCGCATTTCGCACTGAAATACAATTAACTGGAGGGTGAACCGCGAATTTCAGCGTGAATCTGAAAGAACTTCAGACTAAATACAGATGAATTTCAGAGTGAAACAAACCTTGGTAAATTTCAGACTGCATCTGGGTGAATTTCAGACTGAATCTGGGTGAATTTTAGACTGAATCTGGTTAAATTTCTGAATCTGGTTGAATTTCCAAAGAAAACATGGTTAATTTCAGACAGAATCCGTGCGAAGTAGAAAATGAATCTTGGTGAATTTTACAGCAAATCTGAGGGAATTTCATAATAAAAAATGAATCCGAATGAATTTCAAAGCCAAATCTAAATGACTTTCATCGTGAATATTGGGGTATTATGGCACAAAACTGAACTCCATCTGGAGGGAATTCAGATTGAATCAGATCAGATTAAATTTCCAATCTAAATATGGAACATTTTTAGAAAGAATAAAGGAGAGTTTCAGACATAAATCTAAGGGAGTTTCAGACTTTGAATGGAAGTGAATTACCGTGGCACTCGGGTTGGACGCCCCCCCAGGTGCCGTTGGGGTGGCAGGTTCGTTCGGGGGAGCCCTGGAGGAAGTACCCCGGCTCACAGCTGAATCTCAGAGAGCTACCCACCGAAAACTCCTCCCCCAAACGAATCCCCCTCACAGGGACCCCCGGGTCTCCACACTCCCCAGCAGAGTCCCCTACAGAGAGAGAGGGTGAGATATTACACACTCCTCACAGAGTCCACTACAGAGAGAAAGGGAGATATTGCAATATTACACACTCCCCACAGAATCCCCTACTGAGAGAGGGTGAGATATTAAAATATTACACACACTCCCCCGCAAAGTCCCCTACAGAGAGAGAGGGAGATATTACAATATTACACACTCCCCACAGAGTCCCCTACAGAGAGAAGGGGAGATATTAAAATATTACATACCCCCCACAGAGTCCCCTACAATGAGAGGGAGAGATATTTCAATATAACACCCCCCCCCACAGAGTGTCCTACAGAGAGAGGGTGAGATATTACAATATTACACACCCCCCACAGAGTCCCCTACAGAGAGAGGGGGAGATATTACAATATTACACACACCCCACAGAGTCCCCTACAGAGAGAAGGGGAGATATTACAATATTACATACCCCCCACAGAGTCCCCTACAATGAGAAGGAGAGATATTTCAATATTACACACCCCCCACAGAGTGTCCTACAGAGAGAGGGGGAGATATTACAATATTACACACTCCCCACAGAATCCCCTACAGAGAGAGGGGGAGATATTACAATATTACACACCCCCCACAGAGTCCCCTACAGAGAGAGGGAAAGATATTACAATATTACACACTCCCCACAGAATCCCCTACAGAGAGAGAGTGAGATATTACAATATTACACACCCCCCACAGAGTCCCTTACAGAGAGATGGGGATACAATATTACACACTCCCCACAGAATCCCCTACAGAGAGAGAAGGAGATATTACAATATTACACACTCCCCACAGAGTCCCCTACAGAGAGAAGGGGAGATATTACAATATTACACACTCCCCACAGAATTCCCTACAGAGAGAGGGTGAGATATTACAATATTACACACTCCCCACAGAGTCCCCTACAGAGGGTGGGGGAGATATTACAATATAACATTACCCCCCACAAAATCCTCTACAGAGAGAGGGTGAGATATTACAATATTACACACCCCCGACAGAGTCCCCTACAGAGAGAGGGGGAGATATTATAATATTACACACTCCCCACAGAATCCCCCACAGAAAGAGGGGGAGATATTACAATATTACACACTCCCCACAGAATCCCCTACAGAGAGAGGGTGAGATATTACAATATTACGCACCCCACACAGAGTCCCCTACAGAGAGAGGGGGAGATATTACAATATTACACACTCCCCACAGAATCCCCTACAGAGAGAGGGTGAGATATTACAATATTACACACTCCCCACAGAATCCCCTACAGACAGGGTGAGATATTACAATATTACACACTCCCCACGGAATCACCTACAGAGAGAGGGGAAGATATTACAATATTACGCACTCCCCACAGAGTCCCCTACAGAGAGAGGGTGAGATATTACAATATTACGCACCCCACACAGAGTCCCCTACAGAGAGAGGGAAAGATATTACAATATTACACACTCCCCACAGAATCCCCTACAGAGAGAGAGTGAGATATTACAATATTACACACCCCCCACAGAGTCCCTTACAGAGAGATGGGGATACAATATTACACACTCCCCACAGAATCCCCTACAGAGAGAGAAGGAGATATTACAATATTACACACTCCCCACAGAGTCCCCTACAGAGAGAAGGGGAGATATTACAATATTACACACTCCCCACAGAATTCCCTACAGAGAGAGGGTGAGATATTACAATATTACACACTCCCCACAGAGTCCCCTACAGAGGGTGGGGGAGATATTACAATATAACATTACCCCCCACAAAATCCTCTACAGAGAGAGGGTGAGATATTACAATATTACACACCCCCGACAGAGTCCCCTACAGAGAGAGGGGGAGATATTATATTATTACACACTCCCCACAGAATCCCCCACAGAAAGAGGGGGAGATATTACAATATTACACACTCCCCACAGAATCCCCTACAGAGAGAGGGTGAGATATTACAATATTACGCACCCCACACAGAGTCCCCTACAGAGAGAGGGGGAGATATTACAATATTACACACTCCCCACAGAATCCCCTACAGAGAGAGGGTGAGATATTACAATATTACACACTCCCCACAGAATCCCCTACAGACAGGGTGAGATATTACAATATTACACACTCCCCACGGAATCACCTACAGAGAGAGGGGAAGATATTACAATATTACGCACTCCCCACAGAGTCCCCTACAGAGAGAGGGTGAGATATTACAATATTACGCACCCCACACAGAGTCCCCTACAGAGAGAGGGGAAGATATTACAATATTACGCACTCCCCACAGAGTCCCCTACAGAGAGAGGGTGAGATATTACAATATTACGCACTCCCCACAGAGTCCCCTACAGAGAGAGGGTGAGATATTACAATATTACACACTCCCCACAGAATCCCCTACAGAGAGAGGGTGAGATATTACAATATTACACACTCCCCACAGAATCCCCTACAGACAGGGTGAGATAGTACAATATTACACACTCCCCACGGAATCACCTACAGAGAGAGGGGAAGATATTACAATATTACGCACTCCCCACAGAATCCCCTACAGAGAGAGGGTGAGATATTACAATATTACACACTCCCCACGGAATCACCTGCAGAGAGAGGGGAAGATATTACAATATTACGCACTCCCCACAGATTCCCCTACAGAGAGAGGGTGAGATATTACAATATTAAACACCCCCCACAGAGTGCCCTACAGAGAGAGGGGGAGATATTACAATATTACACACTCCCCCGCAAAGTCCCCTACAGAGAGATAGGGAGATATTACAATATTACACACTCCCCACAGAGTCCCCTACAGAGAGAAGGGGAGATAATACAATATTACAGACTCCCCACAGAGTCCCCTAGAGAGAGAGGGAGATGTTAAAATATTTCACACACTCCCCCACAGAGTCCCCTACAGAGAGAAGGGGAGATATTACAATATTACAGACTCCCCACAGAGTCCCCTACAGAGAGAGAGAGAGAGAGAGTTATTAAAATATTTCACACACTCCCCCACAGAGTCCCCTACAGAGAGAAGGGGAGATAATACAATATTACAGACTCCCCACAGAGTCCCCTAGAGAGAGAGAGGGAGATGTTAAAATATTTCACACACTCCCCCACAGAGTCCCCTACAGAGAGAAGGGGAGATATTACAATATTACAGACTCCCCACAGAGTCCCCTACAGAGAGAGAGAGAGAGAGAGAGTTATTAAAATATTTCACACACTCCCCCACAGAGTCCCCTACAGAGAGAAGGGGAGATATTACAATATTACAGACTCCCCACAGAGTCCCCTACAGAGAGAGAGAGAGAGAGAGTTATTAAAATATTTCACACACTCCCCCACAGAGTCACCTACAGAGAGAGAGGGAGAAATTACAATATTACACACCCCCCACAGAGTCTCTTACAGAGAGATGGGGAGATATTACAATATTACACACCCCCCACAGAGTCTCTTACAGAGAGATGGGGAGATATTACAATATTACACACTCCCTACAGAGTCCCCTACAATGAGAGGGTGAGATACTACAATATTACACACTCCCCACAGAATCCCCTTCAGAAAGAGAGAGGGAGATATTACAATATTACACACCCCCCACAGAGTCCCTTACAGAGAGATGGGGATACAATATTACACACTCCCCAAAGAATCCCCGACAAAGAGAGGGTGAGATATTAAAATATTACACACACTCCCCCGCAGAGTCCCCTACAGAGAGAGAAGGAGATATTACAATATTACACACTCCCCACAGAGTCCCCTTCAGAGAGAAGGGGAGATATTACAATATTACAGACTCCCCTACAGAGAGAGGGTGGGATATTTCAATATTACACACCCCCCACAGACTCCCCTACAGAGAAAGGGTGAGATATTTCAATATCACACACCCCCCACAGAGTCCCTTTCAGAGAGATGGAGAGATATTACAATATTACATACCCCCCACAGAGTCCCCTACAGAGAGAGGGTGAGATATTTCAATATTACACACTCCCCGCAGAATCCCCTACAATGAGAGGGTAAGATATTTCAATTTTACACACTCCCCAGAGAATCCCCTACAGAGAGAGGGGGAGACATTACATTACACACACACACACACACACACACACACACACACACACACACACACACACACACACACACACCTGCAGAGTCCCCCACAGAGAGAGGGGGAGACATTACATTACACACACACACACACACCTGCAGAGTCCCCTACAGAGAGAGAGGGAGATATTACACACTACCCACACAGTCCTCCACTGATATTACACACTCAACTGACATGATTTATGACATGATAAAATGTCTCACTTTCAACATCTAACATGTTATCTATGCTCTATTCTGAATAAAATATTCATTTATGAGATTTTCCAATGACTGCAATCTCTTTTTACTTACAATTTACCCAGCATCCCAACTTTTTTGTAACTGGGATTGTAAGACAACAGCAGGAAATGAAACCTGATCCCAGTAGGAATCCCAACATTTCTAATACACCCCCCCAAAACGAACTAACATAATCATAAATTACGATATTTTTAATGTTTTTCCCCAAAAAAGTAACTAGGCAAACTAACATAATCATAAATCAAATTGTAAAATTGTAAACTGGGTTGCAAATCGTTTGCAGTTAATGAGAAGCCTGAAGCCCACAGACATCCCCACACACTGGGCGTCTCGCCTCCTGACGCTGCCGGGTCCTCGCTGCAGCCGCCTCAGCTTCTGCCTGTTCTCGGGGCATTTTGCCTTCAGCAGGAGAAATGCATGAGCAGGCTGGATCCTGTGATTGATTTCAACAAAGCAGAACTCTCCACTGGTTTGCTTTAAATAGTCTTGGGGTGCTTTATAGGTAAGCTGTGGGCTACTGTCCATCTGCGCAGTAAAGTGCTGTCCAATGTTTTGCAGCACTTGGCTGAGTCAGAGCTGACAATACAAAACCATACACTTCAGATTTCATCCTGCTGCAACAGGCAGCTTTAACATCATCAATAAATACATGGGAACCAGTTCAGCTGGCAGCTATACATGCCCTGACCAAAGCACTACCTCCATCTGGAGGGACAGAAAAGGCAGTGTGCTTCAGATCATGAGCAGGTCCTTCTCTTCTCATGACAATTTTCTTACCATCACAAAGGTAGACTTTGATCTTCATCTAATCTGTCCATAGGATGATGCTCCAGAACTGTACAAGCCTTCTGAATGTTTTGTTTTAATTACTTTTTCCAATTTTAGGAGCATAACAGCCATATAGAGTCTGTGGTAAGCCCTCTGTATTTACTCCAGTGAAGTCCTCCTCACTGCTGACTTTGACACAGATAAACCCACCTCCTTCAGGGTGTTCTTGATCTGGCATGTTGTGGTGACAGGGCTTTTTTCCCCTGGCAAAAAACCTCTTCTGTCATCCACCATAGGGGTAACCCACAGTCTTCTGGGGCTTTTGGGGTTCCTGAACTCGCCAGTTTTCTCAGAAGGGTTTAATTTTCTGCCTAATTATGGTCTGCTTCATTGTCAATAACAGCTCTTTGTACGTACACTTCCGTGTGTGTGTGTCTGTGTGTATGCAAGTTTGTGTGAGTGAGTGTGTCTGTGTGTGTGCGCATAAGAGTGGATTTACTGTATGTTAAAGTGTGTGTGTGTGTGTATGTGTGTGTGTGTGTGCGCACCTGTCTGTGCGTGTTTGTGTGTATGCTTGTATGCATATGTGTGTGTGTGTGTGTGTGTATAAATGTGTGTTTGCTTGTGTATGTGTCTGTATATATGTGTGTGTGTGTGCGCGTGTGCGTATGTGCATTCATGTGTGTGTTTGTGTGCGTGTGTAACGGGCAGTAGATGTACCGGAGCAGTGTGGCATGGACCCGCTCCAGAGCCCGTTGAGTTGGCACATCCGGGTGGAGTTTCCTATCAGGACCCGCGGCCCCTCACAGGTGTACCGGATCATGGACTCCACCGCGCGCCCGTCCCCCGAAACCTGCCCATGAGGAGGAACCCCTGGCTGCTGACACAACACCGCTGCAGAGAGAAGCAGGGACAGCCAGAGAGAGAAACAGACAGGCAGCATTAACTGACAGAAACACAGAGAAAGAAACAGACAGCAGATACAGACAGAAACACAGGCAGAGAGAGACAGTAGATACAGACAGAAACACAGACAGAGAGAGAGATATGAATATATACATATACATATACAGAATATGCGGTCACTGCTCGACAGGAGAGGTGGAGACAGAGATGCACTTCCTCCTAAAATGTGAAAAATTCAAAGAGATAAGAAACACCTATTTTAACAAATTTAGCGGCAAAATCCCTGATTTCAAAGAGAGGAACGAGCTCTCAAAACTAAGGATACTCCTGGGAGAAGGAGGCAGGGCAGATCTTACTGCCCAGTACGTATCAGCATGTCATGACCTGAGGGACAGTGAGTGACCTACAGGCACACGCGCGCGCACGCACACACACACACACACACACACACACACATAGGATATACTGTAAATATGAAATTAATATACAAATAAAGAAATGCTTGTGAAAATATTAGATAATATGAATATTGTTATGATGAAATCCATTTTATTTATTTACTTATTAATGACTTATTATTTGTATCATTTAATGTATATCATCATTTTCTGTTTTGTTATCTGTCTGTCCAAAAATGCTTTGGCAATATTGTATAGGATACAGTCATGCCAATAAAGCTTATTGAATTGAATTGAATTGAATTGAGATCGAGACAGACAGCAAATACAGACAGAAACACAGGCAGAGAGAGAAAGACAGCAGATACAGACAGAAACACAGACAGAGAGACAGAGACAGAGACAGACAGCAGATACAGACAGAGAAAGAGAGAGAGAGAGACAGCAGATACGGACAGAAACACACACAGAGAGAGAGAGACAGCAGATACAGACAGAAACACAGACAGAGAGAGATAGAGACAGACAACAAATACAGACAGAAACACAGGCAGAGAGAGAGAGACAGCAGATACAGACAGAAACACAGACAGAGAGACAGAGACAGACAGCAGATACAGACAGAAACACAGACAGAGACAGACAGCAGATACAGACAGAAACACAGACAGAGAGAGAGAGAGAGACAGCAGATACGGACAGAAACACAGAGAGAGAGAGAGAGACAGCAGATACAGACAGAAACACAGACAGAGAGAGATAGAGACAGACAGCAAATACAGACAGAAACACAGGCAGAGAGAGAAAGACAGCAGATACAGACAGAAACACAGACAGAGAGAGAGACAGCAGATACAGACAGAAACACAGACAGAGAGAGAGACAGACAGCAGTTACAGACAGAAACACAGACAGAGAGAGAAACAGATTGACAACAAAGAAATAGAAAGATGGTAAAAAGATAGAAAAGAGATGATAATCTTGCCAGCACAGACGGTGGAATGAGTAACACCAGCTGGGTTTTTAAATCAGCGTTGAATTTGCTCTTGAGTAAATAAAATGGACAGGCTTAAGTGAAAAGAAATCTTAATATATTGGAAAATA
>CM056573.1:189482602-189530102 GCA_029721435.1 Gymnothorax reevesii | reverse complement strand
TGGACATGCAGTGTGATTTTCGCGCCCCCTCCAGACTGTAGCCGGTGTTGCAGACAAACTGAAGGATGTCATTGAGGTTGAATTTGGAGCCGTGGGTCATTCCGTTCGTGGGGTTCCCCGGGTGACCGCAGGTAATGGCTACAGAGGAACCAACATCCAGACTAAACTGGGGCACAAATACTTGGACAGTGGGACAGTTTCCGAAGACAGTAAATATGGCAGATTTTAGCCCATTTGGAAACAAGTGCCTTCAGGCTGAAACAGCTTATTGTACATCTGGGCCTAACTTGAATTCCAGCCCCTAAAGTCGCTATCTCAATGCTAATGGATGTCAGCATATACTGTATGTCTCACCACACAGAGGGGTAAACAGAAGAGGGGGGTAAAGATTGTAAACATATGGACCAGGAAGAGAAGGACTGAGAGCAGGAACTCTACCGCAGAAAGTACAGCTCACCAAAATAAATTATTCAAACATATTTCATATATTCCAGGACGGCTCCCCACTGCCACAGCTCTGGACTCACAGACTAAACAACACAGGAGGCTGTGACTGATCCAGGGTCAGAGGAAATCACTTCCGCAGCATTATACTGAAACACTATCACTTTAATAAAACACAAATACTGGAAGGACTGTACCGAGGAGCTTGTGCACAGCAGAACATTACACTGATTAACATTGGGAGGCAAAATGAGAATTTACTGGAGTGAAAACATGCAGGTCCTGATCTTAAAAGAGCCGGAAAAAAGAGATTATCCCGAAGACTCGACAGAAGAGCAGGAATAAATAATGTCTGACATTGATAATCCATCTTCCTCCCAGCTCAGAGACTGCCAGCCCTGATGGAAATAGGAAATTATTGCAAATTCTTATCTCCCTCAAAATATGAAATTCATATCCTGACCCATCCTTTTATAAGCACCAGGACACAGTATCTCAAAGCCAGGGTCAAGAAAGCACAGAGCTGTCAGAGAGAGAGAGAGAGAGAGAGGGGGAGAGAGAGGGGGAGAGAGATGGAGAGAGAGAGGGGGAGAGAGGGGGAGAGAGAGAGAGAGAGATGGAGAGAGAGAGGGGGTGGGAGATGGAGAGAGGGGGAGAGAGAAAGGGAGAGAGAGGGAGAGAGGGGGAGAGAGAGGGGGAGAGAGGGGGAGAGAGAAAGGGAGAGAGAGAGAGAGAGAGAGCAGCGACGCAGACCTGAGACCTGAGGGGAGAGGAGGAGAGGAGAGGGGAGGAGAGAAGAGGGGATGAGAGGGGAGGGGAGAAGAGGGGATGAGAGGAGAGGAGAGGGGAGGGGAGAAGAGGGGATGAGAGGAGAGGGGAGGGGAGAAGAGGGGAGGAGAGGAGAGGAGAGGGGAGGGAGAAGAGGGGATGAGAGGAGAGGGGAGGGGAGGGGAGAAGAGGGGATGAGAGGAGAGGGGAGGGGAGGGGAGAAGAGGGGATGAGAGGGGAGGGGAGAAGAGGGGATGAGAGGAGAGGGGAGAAGAGGGGATGAGAGGAGAGGGGAGGGGAGGGGAGAAGAGGGGATGAGAGGAGAGGGGAGGGGAGGGGAGAAGAGGGGATGAGAGGAGAGGGGAGGGGAGGGGAGAAGAGGGGATGAGGGGAGGGGAGAAGAGGGGATGAGAGGAGAGGGGAGGGGAGGGGAGAAGAGGGGATGAGAGGAGAGGGGAGGGGAGGGGAGAAGAGGGGATGAGAGGAGAGGGGAGGGGAGGGGAGAAGAGGGGATGAGAGGGGAGGGGAGAAGAGGGGATGAGAGGAGAGGGGAGGGGAGGGGAGAAGAGGGGATGAGAGGGGAGGGGAGAATAGGGGATGAGAGGAGAGGGGAGGGGAGGGGAGAAGAGGGGATGAGAGGAGAGGGGAGGGGAGGGGAGAAGAGGGGATGAGAGGAGAGGGGAGGGGAGGGGAGAAGAGGGGATGAGAGGAGAGGGGAGGGGAGAAGAGGGGATGAGAGGAGAGGGGAGGGGAGGGGAGAAGAGGGGATGAGAGGAGAGGGGAGGGGAGGGGAGAAGAGGGGATGAGAGGAGAGGGGAGGGGAGGGGAGAAGAGGGGATGAGAGGGGAGGGGAGAAGAGGGGATGAGAGGAGAGGGGAGGGGAGGGGAGAAGAGGGGATGAGAGGGGAGGGGAGAAGAGGGGATGAGAGGAGAGGGGAGGGGAGGGGAGAAGAGGGGATGAGAGGAGAGGGGAGGGGAGGGGAGAAGAGGGGATGAGAGGAGAGGGGAGGGGAGGGGAGAAGAGGGGATGAGAGGAGAGGGGAGGGGAGAAGAGGGGAGGAGAGGAGAGGAGAGGGGAGGGGAGAAGAGGGGATGAGAGGAGAGGGGAGGGGAGGGGAGAAGAGGGGATGAGAGGGGAGGGGAGAAGAGGGGATGAGAGGAGAGGGGAGGGGAGGGGAGAAGAGGGGATGAGAGGAGAGGGGAGGGGAGGGGAGAAGAGGGGATGAGAGGGGAGGGGAGAAGAGGGGATGAGAGGAGAGGATGAGAGGAGAGGGGAGAAGAGGGGATGAGAGGAGAGGGGAGAAGAGGGGATGAGAGGAGAGGGGAGGGGAGGGGAGAAGAGGGGATGAGAGGAGAGGGGAGGGGAGGGGAGAAGAGGGGATGAGAGGAGAGGGGAGAAGAGGGGATGAGAGGAGAGGGGAGGGGAGGGGAGAAGAGGGGATGAGAGGAGAGGGGAGGGGAGGGGAGAAGAGGGGATGAGAGGGGAGGGGAGAAGAGGGGATGAGAGGAGAGGGGAGAAGAGGGGATGAGAGGAGAGGGGAGGGGAGGGGAGAAGAGGGGATGAGAGGGGAGGGGAGAAGAGGGGATGAGAGGAGAGGGGAGAAGAGGGGATGAGAGGAGAGGGGAGGGGAGGGGAGAAGAGGGGATGAGAGGAGAGGGGAGGGGAGGGGAGAAGAGGGGATGAGAGGAGAGGGGAGAAGAGGGGATGAGAGGAGAGGGGAGGGGAGGGGAGAAGAGGGGATGAGAGGAGAGGGGAGGGGAGGGGAGAAGAGGGGATGAGAGGAGAGGGGAGGGGAGGGGAGAAGAGTGGATGAGAGGGGAGGGGAGAAGAGGGGATGAGAGGAGAGGGGAGGGGAGGGGAGGGGAGAAGAGGGGATGAGAGGGGAGGGGAGAAGAGGGGAGAAGAGGGGATGAGAGGGGAGGGGAGAAGAGGGGAGAAGAGGGGATGAGAGGAGAGGGGAGGGGAGGGGAGGGGAGAAGAGGGGATGAGAGGAGAGGGGAGGGGAGGGGAGGGGAGAAGAGGGGATGAGAGGAGAGGGGTGGGGAGGGGAGAACAGGAAAGGAGAGGAGGAGAGGAGAAGAGGAGAAGAGGGGAGGGGAGAAGAGACGGAACGACAGAGGACGAGTGTCAAATCCAGATATCTATTTGTCCCAGTAATTATGGTTTCGTCAGATGCCCAAATGTGTTGCGGGGCAGTCAGAGACAAACGCACAGTGAGCGCTACACCAGCCCAGAAGCACAAAGTACCCCCACAAATCCTAATTTCTCAAGCCAATCAGAGACTGCATCAGTTATGTGCCACACAGAAACAATGCAAACAGGCTAATCAGCCCAGATATTGATCATTAGTTGCTATGACCATAACATTGCATTACATAATAAAAAATGCTCAATCAAATACCTCACTGCTAACACACAAGTCAAAATAGCCATTATTAAGCACAATTATTTGGCAGTAAACATATTAGCAGAAGAAAAAGGCACCTGGCCTCAAAGCTGAGCGTGAACTACAAAAGCTCAACTGCAGACAGCATTACAGCTGTGAGAGAGAGAGTTTTACAGAGAGCATCACAGCTGTGAGGGAGGGAGTTCTACAGAGAGCATTACAGCTGTGAGAGAGGCAGTTTTACACAGAGCATTACAGCTGTGAGAGAGGAAGTTTTACACAAAGCATTACAGCTGTGAGAGAGGGAGTTTTACAGAGAGCATTACAGCCGTGAGAGAGGCAGTTTTACACAGTGCATTATAGCTGTGAGAGAGAAAGTTTTACAGAGAGCATTACGGCTGTGAGAGGGAGTTTTATACAAAGCATTACAGCTGTGAGAGAGGGAGTTTTACCCAAAGCATGACAGCTGCGAGAAAGGGAGTTTTGCAGAGAGCATTACAGCTGTGAGGGAGGGAATTTTACACAGAGCATTACAGCTGTTAGAGGGAGTTTTACACAGAGCATTACAGCTGTGAGAGAGGGAGTTTTACACAGAGCATTACAGCTGTTAGAGGGAGTTTTACACAGAGCATTACAGCTGCGAGAGAGGGAGTTTTGCAGAGAGCATTACAGCTGTGAGGGAGGGAATTTTACACAGAGCATTACAGCTGTTAGAGGGAGTTTTACACAGAGCATTGTAGCTGTGAGAGAGGGAGTTTTACACAGAGCATTACAGCTGTTAGAGGGAGTTTTACACAGAGCATTGTAGCTGTGAGAGAGGGAGTTTTACACAGAGCATTACAGCTGTTAGAGGGAGTTTTACACAGAGCATTGTAGCTGTGAGAGAGGGAGTTTTACACAGAGCATTACAGCTGTTAGAGGGAGTTTTACACAGAGCATTACAGCTGTTAGAGGGAGTTTTACACAAAGCATTACAGCTGTTAGAGGGAGTTTTACACAGAGCATTACAGCTGTTAGAGGGAGTTTTACACAGAGCATTACAGCTGTGAGAGAGGGAGTTTCACTGACAGTGTTAGGGGTCGGGGTAGAGGGGGGTGGGGTTTGTGTTGGGCTCGGGAGAGGAGGATGTTACTCACGGACGCAGACGGGGGGTCGGCCGGACCAGCGGTGCTGCTGCTCACAGATCCTGACGGAGAGGCCGATGAGGCGAAAGCCCGGGTTACACTGGTACACCACACTTCCACGATAATGATAATTCTCACCCACCACCTGCCCATTCACCACGGGCTCTGGGGGGCCACAGTGCCCGGCTGAGGGGGAAAATGAAAACACACACACACACACACACACACATATATACACACACACATGCGCATACACGCATACACACACATACACACATAAAAACACGCGTGCGAACACACACACACACACACACACACACACACACAAATACACACAAAGAAAAGGAAAACAGTCAGTGGAGCCTCTGCCAGTATGGAGGTCAGTTTGACAGCACATCTGCATCAAACCAGAACAGACCGGATCAGACCTGTCCTCAGCCTTACCGAGACAACGAGCCGGGGTTCCGCTCCACAGGCCACTGGACAGGCACTCTCGCACTTGCGACCCCACTAGGGCGTAGCCAGTATTGCAGGAGAAGATTGCCGTAGCTCCATATACCGTCAGAGTGCCGATCTTATTGCCATTGGCCGGAGCTCCCAGCGTCCCGCAGGAGATAACTGCTTCGTCAGAAGAAAGGCAGCAATAATCAGACCACTTCAACAGCAAAACTTCAACCATCCATCTTCAAAAAACAACAGAAATCCTCGTCAATCCTGCTTCAACAAACAACCAAAAGCCACATCAATCCAGGTTCCACAAACAGAAAACAAATCAATCCAGCTTCAACTAACAAAAGAAAACTGGCTTCAGCTATTTCTAAATAGCAGGTAATGCTGGGTTGGACCGGCCCCAATTATGGCCAAAAATCCTCTGCAGTAAGCAAACCGCAAGGAAACACACCCCCGCTTCAAAAAACACAAAACAAAGAACAAGCCAGTTTTGGTTTGACAAAAAAAAAAAAAAAAAACAAACTCTTGCCCTTCAACAAAAACACATTTCCCCATCAATAAAAAAGCACCGGTTTTAACAAGAACTCAGACCATGTCAGCTTTGATTAAAGTCCCAGCGTTTCCACCTCAGCAAAGGCCCAGAACTCATAAGCCACAACAAACATCGAACACGTATTTCCACACACAGGAAACGAAGCACACAAAACCAATCTCTCGTTCCAAAGCCCCACATCAATTCAGCCGCCCCCAGAATGTCCGGGACTCCAATAAATATACCATCCCCTTATTAAATACAGCACAGTTTGTTTAATATCAGAAAAGCATTTTTACTGTTGTGTATTGAGACATTTCACAATTCCCAAGGAAAGTCCTTCAGACTGTGCCCAAACCTGACCTCAGAGCAAAGTCTGCGCCCAGATTTCATTTCTTCATTTCATTTCACTTGTGGGCGTCCCATAAGTAATAAAAAAACAATTAGTGTCACTGATTGACCAGACTGGTTTCACTCTTCTCTCTCAGGTTGAGGAGCGGTGAACAGTCGATCTAAGCCCTCTTGAACAGTGATTTTTTTGATTCCTGACCATGATTTAACGATTCCTGCTTTAACATAATTTAACCTCTGGCAAGCAAACATTCATGACACAATCATTTTTTACTCATCACTGATGTCAGCAGCAAACAGTAAACTCCAAGTGGCAGAGACAGAAACAACAGGAGACAGTCCAGCCAATGATAAGCTCCAAATCTAATAAGCCAATGAGCACCTGATTCGGTGTATGTGCAGAGATCAGCAAACCAATGAGGGGAGGATCATGTGATGCGTGCACTCACTGTTACAGGAAGGCCTTGGGTTGGGGTAATCCCACGTCCCGTTGACTTGGCAACGGATGACCCTTTGACCCCGGTAGTAGTATCCGGGGTCGCAAGTCAGTATCATCGCTGCGTTGAAGTGATTGTGGGAGCCGTAGATCAGCTTCCATCTCCCGTGATGCACTGCAGACAGTCCAACGTCAGCGCAGGTAACCGCTGGATGGCAAAGGTCAAAGGTCACAGATTAGTCATTTCATGCATTAGAGCAGGAGCTGAATTATGTACTGGGGATTGACGGATGTGTCATTCCCGCAGAAAACTAGGCTAGCTTTTAGACATTGACGTGAAGTGTATGTATTGTATGTATAAATAGTGTTTTTTTTTTCTTTTTAAATGTTAATTTGTGAAACTATTAATGCTGCTATTTTAGTCAACTCAAGACTTCAAACAAACAGGTCTTTGCTTGGCCTCCTAGAGTGGTAACACAGTGGACTTCGCTAACGTGTTATTAAGGCCGTCGACATAATCAATACTGGGGCCACAGCACAGGGAAATGCTCGGTTCCACAGTTACCTCACTCCGCAATTCTGCCGTCACCTCACACCGCTGTTCTGCAGTCACCTCACACCTTGGCTCTGCAGTCACCTCACACCGCGGTTCTGCAGTCACCTCACACTGCGGTTCCGCATTTACCTCACATCGCGGTTCCGCATTTACCTCACACCGCGGTTCCGCATTTACCACACACTGGGGTTCTGCATTTACCTCACACTGCGGTTCTGCTGTCACCTCACAACGCGGTTCTGCATTCACCTCACACCGCGGTTCCGCAATTACCTCACACCGCGGTTCCGCATTTACCACACACTGGGGTTCTGCATTTACCTCACACTGCGGTTCTGCTGTCACCTCACACCGCGGCTCAGCAGTCGGCTCACACCGCGGTTCTGCAGTCACCTCCCACCGCGGTTCTGCAGTCACCTCACACTGCGGTTCTGCATTTACCTCACACCGCAGTTCTGCAGTCACCTCACACCACGGTTCCACAGTCACCTCACCGCGCGGTTCCGCATTTTCCTCACACCGCAGTTCTGCAGTCACCTCACACCGTGGATCCACAGTCACCTCACACCGCAGTTCTGCAGTCACCTCACACCGCAGTTCTGCAGTTACCTCACATCGCGGCTCTGCAGTCACCTCACACCGCGGTTCTGCAGTCACCTCACATCGCGGCTCTGCAGTCACCTCACACCGGGGTTCTGCAGTCACCTCACACCGTGGTTCTGCAGTCACCGCACACCGCGGTTCCGCATTTACCTCACACCGCGGCTCTGCAGTCACCTCACACCGCGGTTCCGAATTTACCTCACACCGCGGCTCTGCAGTCAACTCACACCGTGGTTCCACAGTCACCTCACACCGCGGTTCTGCATTTACCTCACACCGCAGTTCTGCAGTTACCTCACATCGCGGCTCTGCAGTCACCTCACACCGCGGTTCTGCAGTCACCTCAAACCGTGGTTCCACAGTCCCCTCACACTGAGGTTCCGCATTTACCTCACACTGCGGTTCTGCAGTTACCTCACATCGCGGCTCTGCAGTCACCTCACACCGCAGTTCTGCAGTCACCTCACACCGCAGTTCTGAATTTATCACACAACGCAGTTCTGCAGTCACCTCACAACGCAGTTCCACAGTCACCTTACACCGTGGTTCCGCATTTACCTCACACCGCAGTTTTGCAGTTACCTCACATCGTGGCTCTGCAGTCACCTCACACCGCGGTTCCACAGTCACCTCTCATCGCGGTTCCGCATTTACTTCACACCACAGTTCTGCAGTTACCTCACATCATGGCTCTGCAGTCACCTCACACCGCGGTTCTGCAGTCACCTCACACCGCGGTTCCGCATTTACCTCCCACCCGGCTTTGCAGTCACCTCACACCGTGGTTCCACAGTCAACTCACACCACAGTTCCGCATTTACCTCACACCGCGGTTCAACAGTCACCTCACACCGTGGTTCTGCAGTCACCTCACACCACGGTTCCGCATTTACCTCACACCGTGGCTTTGCAGTAACCTCACACCTTGGTTCCGCATTTACCTCACACCGCGGTTCCACAGTCACCTCACACCGCGGTTCCGCATTTACCTCACACCGCAGTTCAGCAGTCACCTCACACCGCGGTTCCACAGTCACCTCACACCGCAGTTCCGCATTTACCTCACTGCGCGGTTCTAGTCACCTCACACCGCGGTTCCGCATTTACTTCACACCGCAGTTCAGCAGTTACCTCACACCTCAGTTCTGCAGTTACCTCACACCGCGGCTCTGCAGTCACCTCACACCGCAGTTCCGCATTTACCTCACACCGCAGTTCTGCAGTCACCTCACACCGTGGTTCCACAGTCACCTCACACCGCGGTTCGGCATTTACCTCACACTGCAGTTTGGCAGTTACCTAACATCTTGGCTCTGCAGTCACCTGACACCACGGTTCTGCAGTCACCTCAAACTGCGATTCCGCATTTACCTCACACCGCGGTTCCGCATTTACCTCACACTGCGGCTCTGCATTTACCTCACAGCACAGATCTGCAGTTAACTAACATCTTGGCTCTGCAGTCACCTCACACCACGGTTCTGCAGTCACCTCACACCGCAGTTCTGCATTTATCACACACCGCAGTTCTGCATTTATCACACACCGCAGTTCTGCAGTCACCTCACACCGCAGTTCCACAGTCACCTTACACCGCGGTTCCGCATTTACCTCACACCGCAGTTTTGCAGTTACCTCACATCGTGGCTCTGCAGTCACCTCACACCGCGGTTCCACAGTCACCTCTCATCGCGGTTCCGCATTTACTTCACACCGCAGTTCTGCAGTTACCTCACATCATGGCTCTGCAGTCACCTCACACAGCGGTTCTGCAGTCACCTCACACCGCGGTTCCGCATTTACCTCCCACCCGGCTTTGCAGTCACCTCACACCGCGGTTCCACAGTCAACTCTCATCGCGGTTCCGCATTTACTTCACACCGCAGTTTGGCAGTTACCTAACATCTTGGCTCTGCAGTCACCTGACACCACGGTTCTGCAGTCACCTCAAACTGCGATTCCGCATTTAACTCACACCGCGGTTCCGCATTTACCTCACACTGCGGCTCTGCATTTACCTCACAGCGCAGATCTGCAGTTAACTAACATCTTGGCTCTGCAGTCACCTCACACCACGGTTCTGCAGTCACCTCACACTGCGGTTCCGCATTTACCTCACACCGCGGTTCCGCATTAACCTCACACCGCGGCTCTGCATTTACCTCACACCGCAGTTTTGCAGTCACCTCACACCGTGGTTCCACAGTAACCTCACACCGCGGTTCCGCATTTACCTTACACCGCAGTTCTGCAGTTACCTAACATCTTGGCTCTGCAGTCACCTCACCGCACGGTTCCGCATTTTCCTCACACCGCAGTTCTGCAGTCACCTCACACCGTGGATCCACAGTCACCTCAGACCGCAGTTCTGCAGCCACCTCACACCGCAGTTCTGCAGTGACTTCACATCGCGGCTCTGCAGTCACCTCACACCGCGGTTCTGCAGTCAACTCACATCGCGGCTCTGCAGTCACCTCACACCGCGGTTCTGCAGTCACCTCACACCGTGGTTCTGCAGTCACCGCACACCGCGGTTCCGCATTTACCTCACACCGCGGTTCTGCAGTCACCTCACACCGGGGTTCCAAATTTACCTCACACCGCGGTTCCGCATTTACCTCACACCGCGGCTCTGCAGTCACCTCACACCGTGGTTCCGCAGTCACCTCACACCGCGGTTCTGCATTTCCCTCACATCGCGGCTCTGCAGTCACCTCACACCGTGGTTCTGCAGTCACCTCACACCGTGGTTCCACAGTCACCTCACACCGCGGTTCTGCAGTCACCTCACACCGCAGTACCGCATTTACCTCAAACCGCGGTTCCGCATTTACCTCACACCGCGGTTCTGCAGTCACCTCACACCATGGTTCCACAGTCACCTCACACCGCGGTTCTGCATTTACCTCACATCGCGGCTCTGCAGTCACCTCACACCACGGTTCTGCAGTCACCTCACACCGTGGTTCCACAGTCACCTCACACTGCGGTTCTGCAGTCACCTCACACCGCGGTTCTGCAGTCACCTCACACCGCGGTACCGCATTTACCTCAAACCGCGGTTCCGCATTTACCTCACACCGCGGCTCTGCAGTCACCTCACACCATGGTTCCACAGTCACCTCACACCGCGGTCCTTCATTTACCTCCACCGCAGTTCTCCAGTTACCTCACATCGTGGCTCTGCAGTCACCTCACACCGCGGTTCTGCAGTCACCTCACACCGTGGTTCCACAGTCACCTCACACCGCGGTTCCGCATTTACCTCACACTGCGATTCTGCAGTTACCTCACATCGGGGCTCTGCAGTCACCTCACACCGCAGTTCTGCAGTCACCTCACACCACGGTTCCACAGTCACCTCACACCGCAGTTGCACATTTACCTCACACCACGGTTCCACAGTCACCTCACACCTCGGTTCCGCATTTAACTCACACCGCGATTCCACAGTCACCTCACACCGCGGTTCCACAGTCACCTCACACCGCAGTTCAGCATTTACCTCACACCGCGGTTCCACAGTCACCTCACACCGCGGTTCCGCATTTACCTCACACTGCAGTACTGCAGTTACCTCACATCGTGGCTCTGCAGTCACCTCACACCGGGGTTCCACAGTCACCTCAGACCGCGGTTCCGCAATTACTTCACACCGCAGTTCTGCAGTCACCTCACACCGCGGTTCTGCAGTCATCTCACACCGCGGTTCCGCATTTACCTCCCACCGCGGCTTTGCAGTCACCACACACTGTGGTTCCACAGTAACCTCACACCGCAGTTCCGCATTAACCTCACACCGTGGTTCCACAGTCACCTCACTCCACAGTTCCGCATTTACCTCACACCGCGGTTCCACAGTCACCTCACACCGCGGTTCCGCATTTACCTCACACCGCAGTTCTGCAGTTACCTCACATCGTGGCTCTGCAGTCACCTCACACCGCGGCTCCGCAGTCACCTCTCACCACGGTTCCGCATTTACTTCACACCGCAGTTCTGCAGTTACCTCACATCGTGGCTCTGCAGTCACCTCACACCGCGGTTCTGCAGTCACCTCACACCGCGGTTCCGCATTTACCTCCCACCCTGGCTTTGCAGTCACCTCACACCGTGGTTCCACAGTCAACTCACACCGCAGTTCCGCATTTACCTCACACCGCGGTTCCACAGTCACCTCACACCGGGGTTCCGCATTTACCTCACACCGCAGTTCTGCAGTCACCTCACACCGCGGTTCTGCATTTACCTCACACCGCAGTTCTGCATTTATCTCACATCCCGGTTCTGCAGTCACCTCACACCGTGGTTCTGCAGTCACCTCACACCACGGTTCCGCATTTACCTCACACCGTGGCTTTGCAGTCACCTCACACCGTGGTTCCGCATTTACCTCACACCGCGGTTCCACAGTCACCTCACACCGCAGTTCCGCATTTACCTCACACCGCAGTTCAGCAGTCACCTCACACCGCGGTTCCACAGTCACCTCACACCGCAGTTCCGCATTTACCTCACAGCGCGGTTCTAGTCACCTCACACCGCGGTTCCGCATTTACTTCACACCGCAGTTCAGCGGTTACCTCACACCTCAGTTCTGCAGTTACCTCACACCGCGGCTCTGCAGTCACCTCACACCGCAGTTCGGCATTTGCCTCACACCGCAGTTCTGCAGTCACCTCACACCGTGGTTCCACAGTCACCTCACACCGCGGTTCGGCATTTACCTCACACCGCAGTTTGGCAGTTACCTAACAACTTGGCTCTGCAGTCACCTCACACCACGGTTCTGCAGTCACCTCACACTGCGGTTCCGCATTTACCTCACACCGCGGTTCCGCATTTACCTCACACCGCGGCTCTGCATTTACCTCACACCGCAGTTCTGCAGTCACCTCACACCGTGGTTCCACAGTCACCTCACACCGCGGTTCCGCATTTACCTCACACCGCAGTTCTGCAGTTACCTAACATCTTGGCTCTGCAGTCACCTCACACCACGGTTCCACAGTCACCTCACCGCGCGGTTCCGCATTTTCCTCACACCGCAGTTCTGCAGTCACCTCACACCGTGGATCCACAGTCACCTCACACCGCAGTTCTGCAGTCACCTCACACCGCAGTTCTGCAGTTACTTCACATCGCGGCTCTGCAGTCACCTCACACCGCGGTTCTGCAGTTAACTCACATCGCGGCTCTGCAGTCACCTCACACCGCGGTTCTGCAGTCATCCCACACCGCGGTTCCACAGTCACCTCACACCGCGGTTCCGCATTTACCTCACACCGCAGTTCTGCAGTTACCTCACATCGTGGCTCTGCAGTCACCTCACACCGCGGCTCCGCAGTCACCTCTCACCGCGGTTCCGCATTTACTTCACACCGCAGTTCTGCAGTTACCTCACATCGTGGCTCTGCAGTCACCTCACACCGCGGTTCTGCAGTCACCTCACACCGCGGTTCCGCATTTACCTCCCACCCCGGCTTTGCAGTCACCTCACACCGTGGTTCCACAGTCAACTCACACTGCAGTTCCGCATTTACCTCACACCGCGGTTCCACAGTCACCTCACACCGGGGTTCCGCATTTACCTCACACCGCAGTTCTGCAGTCACCTCACACCGCGGTTCTGCATTTACCTCACACCGCAGTTCTGCATTTATCTCACATCGCGGTTCTGCAGTCACCTCACACCGTGGTTCTGCAGTCACCTCACACCACGGTTCCGCATTTACCTCACACCGTGGCTTTGCAGTCACCTCACACCGTGGTTCCGCATTTACCTCACACCGCGGTTCCACAGTCACCTCACACCACGGTTCCGCATTTACCTCACACCGCAGTTCAGCAGTCACCTCACACCGCGGATCCACAGTCACCTCACACAGCAGTTCCGCATTTACCTCACAGCGCGGTTCTAGTCACCTCACACCGCGGTTCCGCATTTACTTCACACCGCAGTTCAGCGGTTACCTCACACCTCAGTTCTGCAGTTACCTCACACCGCGGCTCTGCAGTCACCTCACACCGCAGTTCGGCATTTGCCTCACACCGCAGTTCTGCAGTCACCTCACACCGTGGTTCCACAGTCACCTCACACCGCGGTTCGGCATTTACCTCACACCGCAGTTTGGCAGTTACCTAACAACTTGGCTCTGCAGTCACCTCACACCACAGTTCTGTAGTCACCTCACACTGCGGTTCCGCATTTACCTCACACCGCGGTTCCGCATTTACCTCACACTGCGGCTCTGCATTTACCTCACACCGCAGTTCTGCAGTTACCTAACATCTTGGCTCTGCAGTCACCTCACACCACGGTTCTGCAGTCACCTCACACTGCGTTTCCGCATTTACCTCACACCGCGGTTCCGCATTTACCTCACACCGCGGCTCTGCATTTACCTCACACCGCAGTTCTGCAGTCACCTCAAACCGTGGTTCCACAGTCACCTCACAACGCGGTTCCGCATTTACCTCACACCGCAGTTCTGCAGTTACCTAACATCTTGGCTCTGCAGTCACCTCACACCACGGTTCCACAGTCACCTCACCGCGCGGTTCCGAATTTTCCTCACACCGCAGTTCTGCAGTCACCTCACACCCTGGATCCACAGTCACCTCACACCGCAGTTCTGCAGTCACCTCACACCGCAGTTCTGCAGTTACTTCACATCGCGGCTCTGCAGTCACCTCACACCGCGGTTCTGCAGTCAACTCACATCGCGGCTCTGCAGTCACCTCACACCGCGGTTCTGCAGTCACCTCACACCGTGGTTCTGCAGTCACCGCACACCTCGGTTCCGCATTTACCTCACACCGCGGTTCTGCAGTCACCTCACACCGGGGTTCCAAATTTACCTCACACCGCGGTTCCGCATTTACCTCACACCGTGGCTCTGCAGTCACCTCACACCGTGGTTCCACAGTCACCTCACACCGCGGTTCTGCATTTACCTCACATCGCGGCTCTGCAGTCACCTCACACTGCGGTTCCGCATTTACCTCACACCGCGGTTCCGCATTTACCTCACACCGCGGCTCTGCATTTACCTCACACCGCAGTTCTGCAGTCACCTCACACCGTGGTTCCACAGTCACCTCACACCACGGTTCCGCATTTACCTCACACCGCAGTTCTGCAGTTACCTAACATCTTGGCTCTGCAGTCACCTCACACCACGGTTCCACAGTCACCTCACCGCGCGGTTCCGCATTTTCCTCACACCGCAGTTCTGCAGTCACCTCACACCGTGGATCCACAGTCACCTCACACCGCAGTTCTGCAGTCACCTCACACCGCAGTTCTGCAGTTACTTCACATCGCGGCTCTGCAGTCACCTCACACCGCGGTTCTGCAGTCAACTCACATCGCGGCTCTGCAGTCACCTCACACCGCGGTTCTGCAGTCACCTCACACCGTGGTTCTGCAGTCACCGCACACTGCGGTTCCGCATTTACCTCACACCGCGGTTCCGCATTTACCTCACACCGCGGCTCTGCATTTACCTCACACCGCAGTTCTGCAGTCACCTCACACCGTGGTTCCACAGTCACCTCACACCGCGGTTCCGCATTTACCTCACACCGCAGTTCTGCAGTTACCTAACATCTTGGCTCTGCAGTCACCTCACACCACGGTTCCACAGTCACCTCACCGCGCGGTTCCGCATTTTCCTCACACCGCAGTTCTGCAGTCACCTCACACCGTGGATCCACAGTCACCTCACACCGCAGTTCTGCAGTCACCTCACACCGCAGTTCTGCAGTTACTTCACATCGCGGCTCTGCAGTCACCTCACACCGCGGTTCTGCAGTCAACTCACATCGCGGCTCTGCAGTCACCTCACACCGCGGTTCTGCAGTCACCTCAGACCGTGGTTCTGCAGTCACCGCACACCTCGGTTCCGCATTTACCTCACACCGCGGTTCTGCAGTCACCGCACACCGCGGTTCCGCATTTACCTCACACCGCGGTTCTGCAGTCACCTCACACCGGGGTTCCAAATTTACCTCACACCGCGGTTCCGCATTTACCTCACACCGTGGCTCTGCAGTCACCTCACACCGTGGTTCCACAGTCACCTCACACCGCGGTTCTGCATTTACCTCACATCGCGGCTCTGCAGTCACCTCACACCGCGGTTCTGCAGTCACCTCACACCATGGTTCCACAGTCACCTCACACCGCGGTTCCGCATTTACCTCAAACCGCGGTTCCGCATTTACCTCACACCGCGGTTCTGCAGTCACCTCACACCGTGGTTCCACAGTCACCTCACACCGCGGTTCGGCATTTACCTCACATCCCGGCTCTGCAGTCACCTCACACCGCGGTTCTGCAGTCACCTCACACCGTGGTTCCACAGTCACCTCACACTGCGGTTCTGCAGTCACCTCACACCGCGGTTCTGCAGTCACCTCACACCGCGGTACCGCATTTACCTCAAACCGCGGTTCCGCATTTACCTCACACCGCGGCTCTGCAGTCACCTCACACCGTGGTTCCACAGTCACCTCACACCGCGGTCCTTCATTTACCTCACACCGCAGTTCTATAGTAACCTCACATCGCGGCTCTGCAGTCACCTCACACCGCGGTTCTGCAGTCACCTCACACCGGGGTTCCACAGCCACCTCACACCGCGGTTCCGCAATTACTTCACACCGCAGTTCTGCAGTCACCTCACACCGCGGTTCTGCAGTCACCTCACACCGCGGTTCCGCATTTACCTCCCACCGCGGCTTTGCAGTCACCACACACTGTGGTTCCACAGTAACCTCACACCGCAGTTCCGCATTAACCTCACACCGTGGTTCCACAGTCACCTCACTCCACAGTTCCGCATTTACCTCACACCGCGGTTCCACAGTCACCTCACACCGCGGTTCCGCATTTACCTCACACCGCAGTTCTGCAGTTACCTCACATCGTGGCTCTGCAGTCACCTCACACCGCGGCTCCGCAGTCACCTCTCACCGCAGTTCCGCATTTACTTCACACCGCAGTTCTGCAGTTACCTCACATCGTGGCTCTGCAGTCACCTCACACCGCGGTTCTGCAGTCACCTCACACCGCGGTTCCGCATTTACCTCCCACCCTGGCTTTGCAGTCACCTCACACCGTGGTTCCACAGTCAACTCACACCGCAATTCCGCATTTACCTCACACCGCGGTTCCACAGTCACCTCACACCGGGGTTCCGCATTTACCTCACACCGCAGTTCTGCAGTCACCTCAAACCGCGGTTCTGCATTTACCTCACACCGCAGTTCTGCATTTATCTCACATCCCGGTTCTGCAGTCACCTCACACCGTGGTTCTGCAGTCACCTCACACCACGGTTCCGCATTTACCTCACACCGTGGCTTTGCAGTCACCTCACACCGTGGTTCCGCATTTACCTCACACCGCGGTTCCACAGTCACCTCACACCGCAGTTCCGCATTTACCTCACACCGCAGTTCAGCAGTCACCTCACACCGCGGTTCCACAGTCACCTCACACCGCAGTTCCGCATTTACCTCACAGCGCGGTTCTAGTCACCTCACGACGCGGTTCCGCATTTACTTCACACCGCAGTTCAGCGGTTACCTCACACCTCAGTTCTGCAGTTACCTCACACCGCGGCTCTGCAGTCACCTCACACCGCAGTTCGGCATTTGCCTCACACCGCAGTTCTGCAGTCACCTCACACCGTGGTTCCACAGTCACCTCACACCGCGGTTCGGCATTTACCTCACACCGCAGTTTGGCAGTTACCTAACAACTTGGCTCTGCAGTCACCTCACACCACGGTTCTGCAGTCACCTCACACTGCGGTTCCGCATTTACCTCACACCGTGGTTCCGCATTTACCTCACACTGCGGCTCTGCATTTACCTCACACCGCAGTTCTGCAGTTACCTAACATCTTGGCTCTGCAGTCACCTCACACCACGGTTCTGCAGTCACCTCACACTGCGGTTCCGCATTTACCTCACACCGCGGTTCCGCATTTAACTCACACCGCGGCTCTGCATTTACCTCACACCGCAGTTCTGCAGTCACCTCACACCGTGGTTCCACAGTCACCTCACACCGCGGTTCCGCATTTACCTTACACCGCAGTTCTGCAGTTACCTAACATCTTGGCTCTGCAGTCACCTCACACCACGGTTCCACAGTCACCTCACCGCGCGGTTCCGCATTTTCCTCACACCGCAGTTCTGCAGTCACCTCACACCGTGGATCCACAGTCACCTCACACCGCAGTTCTGCAGTCACCTCACACCGCAGTTCTGCAGTTACTTCACATCGCGGCTCTGCAGTCACCTCACACCGCGGTTCTGCAGTTAACTCACATCGCGGCTCTGCAGTCACCTCACACCGCGGTTCTGCAGTCACCTCACACCGCGGTTCCACAGTCACCTCACACCGCGGTTCCGCATTTACCTCACACCGCAGTTCTGCAGTTACCTCACATCGTGGCTCTGCAGTCACCTCACACCGCGGCTCCGCAGTCACCTCTCACCGCGGTTCCGCATTTACTTCACACCGCAGTTCTGCAGTTACCTCACATCGTGGCTCTGCAGTCACCTCACACCGCGGTTCTGCAGTCACCTCACACCGCGGTTCCGCATTTACCTCCCACCCCGGCTTTGCAGTCACCTCACACCGTGGTTCCACAGTCAACTCACACTGCAGTTCCGCATTTACCTCACACCGCGGTTCCACAGTCACCTCACACCGGGGATCCGCATTTACCTCACACCGCAGTTCTGCAGTCACCTCACACCGCGGTTCTGCATTTACCTCACACCGCAGTTCTGCATTTATCTCACATCGCGGTTCTGCAGTCACCTCACACCGTGGTTCTGCAGTCACCTCACACCACGGTTCCGCATTTACCTCACACCGTGGCTTTGCAGTCACCTCACACCGTGGTTCCGCATTTACCTCACACCGCGGTTCCACAGTCACCTCACACCACGGTTCCGCATTTACCTCACACCGCAGTTCAGCAGTCACCTCACACCGCAGATCCACAGTCACCTCACACCGCAGTTCCGCATTTACCTCACAGCGCGGTTCTAGTCACCTCACACCGCGGTTCCGCATTTACTTCACACCGCAGTTCAGCGGTTACCTCACACCTCAGTTCTGCAGTTACCTCACACCGCGGCTCTGCAGTCACCTCACACCGCAGTTCGGCATTTGCCTCACACCGCAGTTCTGCAGTCACCTCACACCGTGGTTCCGCAGTCACCTCTCACCGCGGTTCCGCATTTACTTCACACCGCAGTTCTGCAGTTACCTCACATCGTGGCTCTGCAGTCACCTCACACCGCGGTTCTGCAGTCACCTCACACCGCGGTTCCGCATTTACCTCCCACCCCGGCTTTGCAGTCACCTCACACCGTGGTTCCACAGTCAACTCACACTGCAGTTCCGCATTTACCTCACACCGCGGTTCCACAGTCACCTCACACCGGGGATCCGCATTTACCTCACACCGCAGTTCTGCAGTCACCTCACACCGCGGTTCTGCATTTACCTCACACCGCAGTTCTGCATTTATCTCACATCGCGGTTCTGCAGTCACCTCACACCGTGGTTCTGCAGTCACCTCACACCACGGTTCCGCATTTACCTCACACCGTGGCTTTGCAGTCACCTCACACCGTGGTTCCGCATTTACCTCACACCGCGGTTCCACAGTCACCTCACACCACGGTTCCGCATTTACCTCACACCGCAGTTCAGCAGTCACCTCACACCGCAGATCCACAGTCACCTCACACCGCAGTTCCGCATTTACCTCACAGCGCGGTTCTAGTCACCTCACACCGCGGTTCCGCATTTACTTCACACCGCAGTTCAGCGGTTACCTCACACCTCAGTTCTGCAGTTACCTCACACCGCGGCTCTGCAGTCACCTCACACCGCAGTTCGGCATTTGCCTCACACCGCAGTTCTGCAGTCACCTCACACCGTGGTTCCACAGTCACCTCACACCGCGGTTCGGCATTTACCTCACACCGCAGTTTGGCAGTTACCTAACAACTTGGCTCTGCAGTCACCTCACACCACAGTTCTGTAGTCACCTCACACTGCGGTTCCGCATTTACCTCACACCGCGGTTCCGCATTTACCTCACACTGCGGCTCTGCATTTACCTCACACCGCAGTTCTGCAGTTACCTAACATCTTGGCTCTGCAGTCACCTCACACCACGGTTCTGCAGTCACCTAACACTGCGGTTCCGCATTTACCTCACACCGCGGTTCCGCATTTACCTCACACCGCGGCTCTGCATTTACCTCACACCGCAGTTCTGCAGTCACCTCAAACCGTGGTTCCACAGTCACCTCACACCGCGGTTCCGCATTTACCTCACACCGCAGTTCTGCAGTTACCTAACATCTTGGCTCTGCAGTCACCTCACACCACGGTTCTACAGTCACCTCACCGCGCGGTTCCGAATTTTCCTCACACCGCAGTTCTGCAGTCACCTCACACCGTGGATCCACAGTCACCTCACACCGCAGTTCTGCAGTCACCTCACACCGCAGTTCTGCAGTTACTTCACATCGCGGCTCTGCAGTCACCTCACACCGCGGTTCTGCAGTCAACTCACATCGCGGCTCTGCAGTCACCTCACACCGCGGTTCTGCAGTCACCTCACACCGTGGTTCTGCAGTCACCGCACACCTCGGTTCCGCATTTACCTCACACCGCGGTTCTGCAGTCACCTCACACCGGGGTTCCAAATTTACCTCACACCGCGGTTCCGCATTTACCTCACACCGTGGCTCTGCAGTCACCTCACACCGTGGTTCCACAGTCACCTCACACCGCGGTTCTGCATTTACCTCACATCGCGGCTCTGCAGTCACCTCACACTGCGGTTCCGCATTTACCTCACACCGCGGTTCCGCATTTACCTCACACCGCGGCTCTGCATTTACCTCACACCGCAGTTCTGCAGTCACCTCACACCGTGGTTCCACAGTCACCTCACACCGCGGTTCCGCATTTACCTCACACCGCAGTTCTGCAGTTACCTAACATCTTGGCTCTGCAGTCACCTCACACCACGGTTCCACAGTCACCTCACCGCGCGGTTCCGCATTTTCCTCACACCGCAGTTCTGCAGTCACCTCACACCGTGGATCCACAGTCACCTCACACCGCAGTTCTGCAGTCACCTCACACCGCAGTTCTGCAGTTACTTCACATCGCGGCTCTGCAGTCACCTCACACCGCGGTTCTGCAGTCAACTCACATCGCGGCTCTGCAGTCACCTCACACCGCGGTTCTGCAGTCACCTCACACCGTGGTTCTGCAGTCACCGCACACTGCGGTTCTGCAGTCACCTCACACCATGGTTCCACAGTCACCTCACACCGCGGTTCTGCATTTACCTCACATCGCGGCTCTGCAGTCACCTCACACCACGGTTCTGCAGTCACCTCACACCGTGGTTCCACAGTCACCTCACACTGCGGTTTTGCAGTCACCTCACACCGCGGTTCTGCATTTACCTCACACCGCAGTTCTGCATTTATCTCACATCCCGGTTCTGCAGTCACCTCACACCGTGGTTCTGCAGTCACCTCACACCGTGGATCCACAGTCACCTCACACCGCAGTTCTGCAGTCACCTCACACCGCAGTTCTGCAGTTACTTCACATCGCGGCTCTGCAGTCACCTCACACCGCGGTTCTGCAGTCAACTCACATCGCGGCTCTGCAGTCACCTCACACCGCGGTTCTGCAGTCACCTCAGACCGTGGTTCTGCAGTCACCGCACACCTCGGTTCCACATTTACCTCACACCGCGGTTCTGCAGTCACCGCACACCGCGGTTCCGCATTTACCTCACACCGCGGTTCTGCAGTCACCACACACCGGGGTTCCAAATTTACCTCACACCGCGGTTCCGCATTTACCTCACACCGTGGCTCTGCAGTCACCTCACACCGTGGTTCCACAGTCACCTCACACCGCGGTTCTGCATTTACCTCACATCGCGGCTCTGCAGTCACCTCACACCGCGGTTCTGCAGTCACCTCACACCATGGTTCCACAGTCACCTCACACCGCGGTTCCGCATTTACCTCAAACCGCGGTTCCGCATTTACCTCACACCGCGGTTCTGCAGTCACCTCACACCGTGGTTCCACAGTCACCTCACACCGTGGTTCCACAGTCACCTCACACTGCGGTTCTGCAGTCACCTCACACCGCGGTTCTGCAGTCACCTCACACCGCGGTACCGCATTTACCTCAAACCGCGGTTCCGCATTTACCTCACACCGCGGCTCTGCAGTCACCTCACACCGTGGTTCCACAGTCACCTCACACCGCGGTCCTTCATTTACCTCACACCGCAGTTCTATAGTAACCTCACATCGCGGCTCTGCAGTCACCTCACACCGCGGTTCTGCAGTCACCTCACACCGCGGTTCTGCAGTCACCTCACACCGCGGTTCCGCATTTACCTCCCACCGCGGCTTTGCAGTCACCACACACTGTGGTTCCACAGTAACCTCACACCGCAGTTCCGCATTAACCTCACACCGTGGTTCCACAGTCACCTCACTCCACAGTTCCGCATTTACCTCACACCACGGTTCCACAGTCACCTCACACCGCGGTTCCGCATTTACCTCACACCGCAGTTCTGCAGTTACCTCACATCGTGGCTCTGCAGTCACCTCACACCGCAGCTCCGCAGTCACCTCTCACCGCGGTTCCGCATTTACTTCACACCGCAGTTCTGCAGTTACCTCACATCGTGGCTCTGCAGTCACCTCACACCGCGGTTCTGCAGTCACCTCACACCGCGGTTCCGCATTTACCTCCCACCCTGGCTTTGCAGTCACCTCACACCGTGGTTCCACAGTCAACTCACACCGCAGTTCCGCATTTACCTCACACCGCGGTTCCACAGTCACCTCACACCGGGGTTCCGCATTTACCTCACACCGCAGTTCTGCAGTCACCTCACACCGCGGTTCTGCATTTACCTCACACCGCAGTTCTGCATTTATCTCACATCCCGGTTCTGCAGTCACCTCACACCGTGGTTCTGCAGTCACCTCACACCACGGTTCCGCATTTACCTCACACCGTGGCTTTGCAGTCACCTCACACCGTGGTTCCGCATTTACCTCACACCGCGGTTCCACAGTCACCTCACACCGCAGTTCCGCATTTACCTCACACCGCAGTTCAGCAGTCACCTCACACCGCGGTTCCACAGTCACCTCACACCGCAGTTCCGCATTTACCTCACAGCGCGGTTCTAGTCACCTCACACCGCGGTTCCGCATTTACTTCACACCGCAGTTCAGCGGTTACCTCACACCTCAGTTCTGCAGTTACCTCACACCGCGGCTCTGCAGTCACCTCACACCGCAGTTCGGCATTTGCCTCACACCGCAGTTCTGCAGTCACCTCACACCGTGGTTCCACAGTCACCTCACACCGCGGTTCGGCATTTACCTCACACCGCAGTTTGGCAGTTACCTAACAACTTGGCTCTGCAGTCACCTCACACCACGGTTCTGCAGTCACCTCACACTGCGGTTCCGCATTTACCTCACACCGTGGTTCCGCATTTACCTCACACTGCGGCTCTGCATTTACCTCACACCGCAGTTCTGCAGTTACCTAACATCTTGGCTCTGCAGTCACCTCACACCACGGTTCTGCAGTCACCTCACACTGCGGTTCCGCATTTACCTCACACCGCGGTTCCGCATTTACCTCACACCGCGGCTCTGCATTTACCTCACACCGCAGTTCTGCAGTCACCTCACACCGTGGTTCCACAGTCACCTCACACCGCGGTTCCGCATTTACCTCACACCGCAGTTCTGCAGTTACCTAACATCTTGGCTCTGCAGTCACCTCACACCACGGTTCCACAGTCACCTCACCGCGCGGTTCCGCATTTTCCTCACACCGCAGTTCTGCAGTCACCTCACACCGTGGATCCACAGTCACCTCACACCGCAGTTCTGCAGTCACCTCACACCGCAGTTCTGCAGTTACTTCACATCGCGGCTCTGCAGTCACCTCACACCGCGGTTCTGCAGTTAACTCACATCGCGGCTCTGCAGTCACCTCATACCGCGGTTCTGCAGTCACCTCACACCGCGGTTCCACAGTCACCTCACACCGCGGTTCTGCATTTACCTCACACCGCAGTTCTGCAGTTACCTCACATCGTGGCTCTGCAGTCACCTCACACCGCGGCTCCGCAGTCACCTCTCACCGCGGTTCCGCATTTACTTCACACCGCAGTTCTGCAGTTACCTCACATCGTGGCTCTGCAGTCACCTCACACCGCGGCTCTGCAGTCACCTCACACCGCGGTTCCGCATTTACCTCCCACCCCGGCTTTGCAGTCACCTCACACCGTGGTTCCACAGTCAACTCACACTGCAGTTCCGCATTTACCTCACACCGCGGTTCCACAGTCACCTCACACCGGGGTTCCGCATTTACCTCACACCGCAGTTCTGCAGTCACCTCACACCGCGGTTCTGCATTTACCTCACACCGCAGTTCTGCATTTATCTCACATCGCGGTTCTGCAGTCACCTCACACTGTGGTTCTGCAGTCACCTCACACCACGGTTCCGCATTTACCTCACACCGTGGCTTTGCAGTCACCTCACACCGTGGTTCCGCATTTACCTCACACCGCGGTTCCACAGTCACCTCACACCACGGTTCCGCATTTACCTCACACCGCAGTTCAGCAGTCACCTCACACCGCGGATCCACAGTCACCTCACACCGCAGTTCCGCATTTACCTCACAGCGCGGTTCTAGTCACCTCACACCGCGGTTCCGCATTTACTTCACACCGCAGTTCAGCGGTTACCTCACACCTCAGTTCTGCAGTTACCTCACACCGCGGCTCTGCAGTCACCTCACACCGCAGTTCGGCATTTGCCTCACACCGCAGTTCTGCAGTCACCTCACACCGTGGTTCCACAGTCACCTCACACCGCGGTTCGGCATTTACCTCACACCGCAGTTTGGCAGTTACCTAACAACTTGGCTCTGCAGTCACCTCACACCACGGTTCTGTAGTCACCTCACACACACTGCGGCTCTGCATTTACCTCACACCGCAGTTCTGCAGTTACCTAACATCTTGGCTCTGCAGTCACCTCACACCAAGGTTCTGCAGTCACCTCACACTGCGGTTCCGCATTTACCTCACACCGCGGTTCCGCATTTACCTCACACCGCGGCTCTGCATTAACCTCACACCGCAGTTCTGCAGTCACCTCAAACCGTGGTTCCACAGTCACCTCACACCGCGGTTCCGAATTTTCCTCACACCGCAGTTCTGCAGTCACCTCACACCCTGGATCCACAGTCACCTCACACCGCAGTTCTGCAGTCACCTCACACCGCAGTTCTGCAGTTACTTCACATCGCGGCTCTGCAGTCACCTCACACCGCGGTTCTGCAGTCAACTCACATCGCGGCTCTGCAGTCACCTCATACCGCGGTTCTGCAGTCACCTCACACCGTGGTTCTGCAGTCACCGCACACCTCGGTTCCGCATTTACCTCACACCGCGGTTCTGCAGTCACCTCACACCGGGGTTCCAAATTTACCTCACACCGCGGTTCCGCATTTACCTCACACCGTGGCTCTGCAGTCACCTCACACCGTGGTTCCACAGTCACCTCACACCGCGGTTCTGCATTTACCTCACATCGTGGCTCTGCAGTCACCTCACACTGCGGTTCCGCATTTACCTCACACCGCGGTTCCGCATTTACCTCACACCGCGGCTCTGCATTTACCTCACACCGCAGTTCTGCAGTCACCTCACACCGTGGTTCCACAGTCACCTCACACCGCGGTTCCGCATTTACCTCACACCGCAGTTCTGCAGTTACCTAACATCTTGGCTCTGCAGTCACCTCACACCACGGTTCCACAGTCACCTCACCGCGCGGTTCCGCATTTTCCTCACACCGCAGTTCTGCAGTCACCTCACACCGTGGATCCACAGTCACCTCACACCGCAGTTCTGCAGTCACCTCACACCGCAGTTCTGCAGTTACTTCACATCGCGGCTCTGCAGTCACCTCACACCGCGGTTCTGCAGTCAACTCACATCGCGGCTCTGCAGTCACCTCACACCGCGGTTCTGCAGTCACCTCACACCGTGGTTCTGCAGTCACCGCACACTGCGGTTCCGCATTTACCTCACACCGCGGTTCCGCATTTACCTCACACCGCGGCTCTGCATTTACCTCACACCGCAGTTCTGCAGTCACCTCACACCGTGGTTCCACAGTCACCTCACACCGCGGTTCCGCATTTACCTCACACCGCAGTTCTGCAGTTACCTAACATCTTGGCATTGCAGTCACCTCACACCACGGTTCCACAGTCACCTCACCGCGCGGTTCCGCATTTTCCTCACACCGCAGTTCTGCAGTCACCTCACACCGTGGATCCACAGTCACCTCACACCGCAGTTCTGCAGTCACCTCACACCGCAGTTCTGCAGTTACTTCACATCGCGGCTCTGCAGTCACCTCACACCGCGGTTCTGCAGTCAACTCACATCGCGGCTCTGCAGTCACCTCACACCGCGGTTCTGCAGTCACCTCACACCGTGGTTCTGCAGTCACCGCACACCTCGGTTCCGCATTTACCTCACACCGCGGTTCTGCAGTCACCGCACACCGCAGTTCCGCATTTACCTCACACCGCGGTTCTGCAGTCACCTCACACCGGGGTTCCAAATTTACCTCACACCGCGGTTCCGCATTTACCTCACACCGTGGCTCTGCAGTCACCTCACACCGTGGTTCCACAGTCACCTCACACCGCGGTTCTGCATTTACCTCACATCGCGGCTCTGCAGTCACCTCACACCGCGGTTCTGCAGTCACCTCACACCATGGTTCCACAGTCACCTCACAGAGCGGTTCCGCATTTACCTCAAACCGCGGTTCCGCATTTACCTCACACCGCGGTTCTGCAGTCACCTCACACCGTGGTTCCACAGTCACCTCACACCGCGGTTCGGCATTTACCTCACATCCCGGCTCTGCAGTCACCTCACACCGCGGTTCTGCAGTCACCTCACACCGTGGTTCCACAGTCACCTCACAGTGCGGTTCTGCAGTCACCTCACACCGCGGTTCTGCAGTCACCTCACACCGCGGTACCGCATTTACCTCAAACCGCGGTTCCGCATTTACCTCACACCGCGGCTCTGCAGTCACCTCACACCGTGGTTCCACAGTCACCTCACACCGCGGTCCTTCATTTACCTCACACCGCAGTTCTATAGTAACCTCACATCGCGGCTCTGCAGTCACCTCACACCGCGGTTCTGCAGTCACCTCACACCGTGGTTCCACAGTCACCTCACACCGCGGTTCCGCATTTACCTCACACTGCGGTTCTGCAGTTACCTCACATCGGGGCTCTGCAGTCACCTCACACCGCAGTTCTGCAGTCACCTCACACCACGGTTCCACAGTCACCTCACACCGCAGTTTCACATTTACCTCACACCACGGTTCCACAGTCACCTCACACCTCGGTTCCGCATTTAACTCACACCGCGATTCCACAGTCACCTCACACCTCGGTTCCACAGTCACTTCTCACCGCGGTTCCGCAGTCACCTCACACCTCGGTTCCACAGTCACTTCACACCGCGGTTCCGCATATACCTCACACCGCGGTTCCACAGTCACCTCACACCGCGGTTCCGCATTTACCTCACACTGCAGTACTGCAGTTACCTCACATCGTGGCTCTGCAGTCACCTCACACCTGGGTTCCACAGTCACCTCACACCGCGGTTCCGCAATTACTTCACACCGCAGTTCTGCAGTTACCTCACATTGTGGCTCTGCAGTCACCTCACGCCGCGGTTCCGCATTTACCTCCCACCGCGGCTTTGCAGTCACCTCACACTGTGGTTCCACAGTCACCTCACACCGCAGTTCCGCATTTACCTCACACCGCGGTTCCACAGTCACCTCACACCGCGGTTCCGCATCTACCTCACACCGTGGCTCTGCAGTCACCTCACACCGTGGTTCCACAGTCACCTCACACCGCGGTTCTGCATTTACCTCACATCGCGGCTCTGCAGTCACCTCACACCGCGGTTCTGCAGTCACCTCACACCATGGTTCCACAGTCACCTCACACCGCGGTTCCGCATTTACCTCAAACCGCGGTTCCGCATTTACCTCACACCGCAGTTCTGCAGTCACCTCACACCGTGGTTCCACAGTCACCTCACACCGCGGTTCGGCATTTACCTCACATCCCGGCTCTGCAGTCACCTCACACCGCGGTTCTGCAGTCACCTCACACCGTGGTTCCACAGTCACCTCACACTGCGGTTCTGCAGTCACCTCACACCGCGGTTCTGCAGTCACCTCACACCGCGGTACCGCATTTACCTCAAACCGCGGTTCCGCATTTACCTCACACCGCGGCTCTGCAGTCACCTCACACCGTGGTTCCACAGTCACCTCACACCGCGGTCCTTCATTTACCTCACACCGCAGTTCTATAGTAACCTCACATCGCGGCTCTGCAGTCACCTCACACCGCGGTTCTGCAGTCACCTCACACCGTGGTTCCACAGTCACCTCACACCGCGGTTCCGCATTTACCTCACACTGCGGTTCTGCAGTTACCTCACATCGGGGCTCTGCAGTCACCTCACACCGCAGTTCTGCAGTCACCTCACACCACGGTTCCACAGTCACCTCACACCGCAGTTTCACATTTACCTCACACCACGGTTCCACAGTCACCTCACACCTCGGTTCCGCATTTAACTCACACCGCGATTCCACAGTCACCTCACACCTCGGTTCCACAGTCACTTCACACCGCGGTTCCGCAGTCACCTCACACCTCGGTTCCACAGTCACTTCACACCGCGGTTCCGCATATACCTCACACCGCGGTTCCACAGTCACCTCACACCGCGGTTCCGCATTTACCTCACACTGCAGTACTGCAGTTACCTCACATCGTGGCTCTGCAGTCACCTCACACCTGGGTTCCACAGTCACCTCACACCGCGGTTCCGCAATTACTTCACACCGCAGTTCTGCAGTTACCTCACATTGTGGCTCTGCAGTCACCTCACGCCGCGGTTCCGCATTTACCTCCCACCGCGGCTTTGCAGTCACCTCACACTGTGGTTCCACAGTCACCTCACACCGCAGTTCCGCATTTACCTCACACCGCGGTTCCACAGTCACCTCACACCGCGGTTCCGCATCTACCTCACACCGCAGTTCTGCAGTCACCTCACACCGCGGTACTGCATTCACCTCACACCGCAGTTCTGCATTTACCTCACACCGCGGTTCTGCAGTCACCTCACACCGTGGTTCTGCAGTCACCTCACACCACGGTTCCGCATTTACCTCACACCGTGGCTTTGCAGTCACCTCACACCTTGGTTCCACAGTCACCTCACACCGTGGTTCCGCATTTACCTCACACCGCGGTTCTGCAGTCACCTCACACCGCGGTTCCACAGTCACCTCACACCGCAGTTCCGCATTTACCTCACACCGCGGCTCCAGAGTCACCTCACACCGCAGTTACGCATTTACTTCACACTGCAGTTCAGCAGTCACCTCACACCGCGGTTCTGCAGTCACCTCACACCGCGGTTCTGCAGTCATCTCACACTGCGGTTCTGCAGTCACCTCACACCGCGGTTCTGCAGTCACCTCACACCGCGGTTCTGCAGTCACCTCACACCGCGGTTCTGCAGTCATCTCACACTGCGGTTCTGCAGTCACCTCACACCGCGGTTCTGCAGTCACCTCACACCGCGGTTCCGCAGTCACCTCACACCGCGGTTCCGCATTTACCTCACACCGCAGTTCTGCAGTCACCTCACACTGTGGTTCCACAGTCACCTCACACCGCGGTTCCGCATTCACCTCACACCGCGGTTCCACAGTCACCTCACACCGCGGTTCCGCATTTACTTCACACCGCAGTTCAGCGGTTACCTCACACCGCGGTTCTGCAGTCACCTCACACTGCGGTTCTGCATTCACCTCACACCGCGGTTCAGCAGTCACCTCACACCGTGGTTCCGCAGTCACCTCACACCTTGGTTCCGCATTTACCTCACACTGCAGTTCTGCAGTCACCTCACACCATGGTTCCGCAGTCACCTCACACCGCGGTTCCGCATTTACCTCACACCGCGATTCCACAGTCACCTCACACCGCGGTTCCGCATTTACCTCACACCGCAGATCTGCAGTCACCTCACACCGCGGTTCTGCATTTACCTCACACCGCAGTTCTGCAGTTACCTCACATCGCAGCTCTGTAGTCACCTCACACCGTGGTTCTGCAGTCACCTCACACCGTCGTTCTGCAATCACCTCACACCGTGGTTCCGCATTTACCTCACACTGCGGCTTTGCAGTCACCTCACACCGTGGTTCCACAGTCACCTCACACCGCAGTTCCACATTTACCTCACACCGCGGTTCTACAGTCACCTCACACCGCAGTTCTGCAGTTACCTAACATCTTGGCTCTTCAGTCACCTCACACCACGGTTCGACAGTCACCTCACCGCGCGGTTCCGCATTTTCCTCACACCGCAGTTCTGCAGTCACCTCACACCGCAGTTCTGCAGTTACTTCACATCGCGGCTCTGCAGTCACCTCACACCGCGGTTCTGCAGTCAACACACATCGCGGCTCTGCAGTCACCTCACACCGCAGTTCTGCAGTCTCCTCACACCGTGGTTCTGCAGCCACCGCACACCGTGGTTCCGCATTTACCTCACACCGCGGTTCTGCAGTCACCTCACACCGCGGTTCCGCATTTACCTCACACCGCAGTTCTGCAGTCACCTCACACCGCGGTTCTGCATTTACCTCACACCGCAGTTCTGCAGTTACCTCACATCGCGGCTCTGCAGTCACCTCACACCGCAGTTCTGCAGTCACCTCACACCGCGGTTCTGCAGTCACCTCACACCGCGGTTCCGCATTTACCTCACACCGCGGCTCTGCAGTCACCTCACACCGTGGTTCCACAGTCACCTCACACCGTGGTTCCGCATTTACCTCACACCGCGGTTCCACAGTCACCTCACACCGCGGTTCCGCATTTACCTCACACCGCAGTTCTGCAGTCACCTCACACCGTGGTTCCACAGTCACCTCACACCGCAGTTCCGCATTTACCTCACACCGCGGTTCTGCAGTCACCTCACACCGCGGTTCTGCAGTCACCTCACACTGGGGTTCTGCAGTCACCTCACACCGCAGTTCCGCATTTACCTCACACCGCGGTTCCATAGTCACCTCACACCGCGGTTCCGTATTTACCTCACACCGCAGTTCTGCAGTTACCTCACATTGCGGTTCTGCAGTCACCTCACACCGCGGTTCTGAAGTCACCTCACACTGCGGTTCTGCAGTCACCTCACACCGCGGTTCTGCAGTCACCTCACACCGCGGTTCTGCAGTCACTTCACATCGCAGTTCTGCAGTCACCTCACACCGTGGTTCTGCAGTCACCTCACACCGCGCTACACAAACAGTCCCAGTATTTATCCTCCAAACTCTCCCCAGTGTTGCAATTCTCACAGTCTTCACTCTGTATTATTATACAAGGCTGCTTCCACTTTTGAACACACGACTATTAACACTTGAGCCGTACTTTATTTATACCCGACATGCTTGGTTAAAAAGCAGAAACCGCTTGGTGCAACACTTCAATACTAATTACGTTGTTACACTAAAGGATTTAAGAGATGCTTTTATCCACTGTGACTTGCACAGTTTACATTTCATTAGCAAACAACCTCACTTGTACTCTTGGATTTTTACCAGAGGTAATACATGAATGAACACATTTGCTCGGGGGGCAGAACAGTGCGGCCACAGCTGGGACTAACGCCTCAAAATCACAGCGCTATGAGCGCACGGCGCCGAATGATGTTAACGTGCTGCTAAAGACCCGCTGTTTGCACAGCACTTCCCCTTCACCTCCCCAATAACGGCTCACTTCAAATTAAACATCAGTCCTATCATGCCAGGCATGTTCCAGTATTGGCAGAGTACAAATTCTTTAATTCCTAAATGCCACACAACAATGCACTCATACAGACCCTGAGAGCTCAAAGAACCCATCACACCAAAGCCAGAGACATTACACCAAAGCATGGTGACTTAGCTACGTGTTAGCATCTCAGAGGCCAGATGTGAGCCATCATTAAACTGCTCACTCTCTATAGTCGCAAGTATTGCTTTTCTGGTCCATAACAGCGTACACTGTGATTGGTTGAGATTGCCGGTGATTACTCTGTGTGTGAGAACATGAGAACATGACTCCCCACAGGATGGGGTTCTTGCTCCAAAAATGAGAATTTTTTTTATTTTAATTCATATATCCTCTGCAAAAGGTGTTGAATATTGACTGACTGTATCGCAAACTAACCAATGAGATAACTCACAACCCCTCATCCAAATTTTTGCAATATCCGCTCAAACTCACCAGTGCAGGGGGGTGGGGCCTCACTAGGACTCCATCTTCCAGACTCCTCGCAGACGATGGACTGAGGGTGCCTCTCAGCCAATCGGAAGCCTGGGTTGCAGCGGTAGAAAGCTTGGGCGCCGAATGAGTAATCCTGACTGAAGACTGAGCCGTTGGCCGGGGAGACGGGCGTCCCACAGGACATCACTGCAGGGGGTCCAGCCCAAAGGCAGTATGGGAGAAAGGAGACATGGCAAATGCATTTTCAAACCTGGTGTTTTGGTATATTTTCATTGACAGATTATCATTTGAATTTCACTTTTGTGCCCAATTTTTTTTTCCTTTTCATTTTTTGCTGAATTGAATATTGAATGTGGTTTGATATGCAGTCAGTGGTTTGCTAAGTATTAATGTACTAAATATCTCTGTCAGATTAGAACACTTAGTTCTGCTGGGAGTTGAATAATGTAATTATATACAACGTACTTATTTGATATAATATGTAATGTAGTTAACATAGTTATAGTTACGTACGTCTTGTTGGTTTCCGGAAATTCCCGAAGTCACTTAGTTTATTTGGATTCTGAGGAAGTTTCTCATATCGGTGCACATTTTTTTAAAATGACAAAGTGACTTTATGGAAGGTATCCGGGGAGATAACGCACCAATCTGAACATCACAGGGACGGGCTAATCTAACAGTCAGCCTCTGCTATCAGGCCATCCTGGTGTTTAATGATCAGAGAACCTGCCTTCATAGAAGCCTGTAACCCACAGGGCCCTGAGGGGGATTAGGGAAGTTTTGTGCTATTTTATAAGCTGAGGTTACTGCCGATAAGTAAATAAACGGCAGGTTTACTGATACACACAGCAGACTGTACTGGGAGCAGGAGAGATGCCTCTATTTTAAATCATTAAACTGAAAATAAAACATCGAAAGCCAGAGGGAGAATATTGGCATGATCCCCCGAAGAATAAAAGCCTAAATTATTACTGAACACTGCACACCAAAACAATCACTCTCCAGGTGACCAGCCCAGCACCCGCTCACCATACAATCTCATGACTGAGCGGGGTCACTGGTGTGTGTGTTTGTGTGTGTGTGTGTGTGTGTGTGCGTGCGTGTGTCTGCATGTGTGTGTGTGTCTGCGTGTGTGTGTGTGTGTGTGTGTGTGTCTGCATGTGTGTGTGTGTGTGTGTGCGTGTGTCACCTTGGCAGAGAGGTGTCGGGGCACTCCATTGGTACAAGCCCTGAGGGGTGTGGCTGCAGACAGCACTGCTTTGTCCAATCAGGTAGAAGCCCCTGTCACAGCTGAACTGCAGTGTACTTCCTGGGGAGCTGCCTGTCATGCTGTGGACCGAACCATTGTTTGGTGGTGCAGGGGGACTGCAGTAAGCCGCTGTTGGAATAAACCATCACTAAATACATTTTTCTCCATCCCATTTGGACTGAGGAAGTATTTTCATGAACAGTCATGGCTGCCATCTCTCTGAACACCAGAAGACAGATCCACAGGCTTCATTTAGAGCTGATATTCTGCTGAAGAGCCTGCGATCATTATTACAGCGTGGGCCGAGGCCGTGTGTAATTACACCAACCCCAAAACCCCTGTTTCATAAAAATGAATCTGTGTCAGCGAGGAGTGTAATGTAACTCGCCCATTAGCGGCATGAAATTACAGCCGTAATTGAAGATTTTATATTAAGATTAGGGAGTGTTAGCGCCGCTGAATCAGAGCGCTAAAACCATATCTGCGGAGATCATTTCATTTGCGACGGCTGTGCTAATTAAGCGGTGGGATCATTTAGAGGGGGACACAGCGAAGCGAACGTTTCGTCTGCACGCTAGCGACGGCAAACGGCGTCTAATTGGATTTGTGTTCAAGGTGAAACGTTGAGCCGCTGTCTCTCGGCACGGGAGGCGGTTAAACGCAAGCACATCGCTCAGACCGCATTACGTCTCAATTCAAAAGCACAGCCTGGGCAGAAAATTGGGCCGCGGTGGAACCGAAGTCCGTCTTGGCGAGACAAACAGACAAGCCCAGCTCCCAGGACCTAAAGGTTCACTTACTCGAATTGGAGGACAGGAAACAGGGCTTGTAGAAACAGGAAATGCAAATGCAAGTGCATTCTATACCTCCACCAATCATGTGTGGGCGAGAGGGAGGCCCATGAAAGAGCACTTTTGTCCGGACGAAATGACGGAGTGTGGCTGATATGACAGTTTAAAAGGTGTACGCCCGGCAGGAGCTCAAATTTATCACCCTGTTGGCACAGATGTGCTGCTGTAGTACAGCACAGGACGTGGTCAAACACAAGGGTCTGCAGGTGTCGAGAAGCAGAGAGGATCATGGGAGGTACTGCGAGAGGCAAAAATGCAATCAGTCTGCTGCACCTGGTGGGACCACAGAGTCGATAGTTGGGTTTGACAGTGACTAAACGCAAGGCTATTAAATGAGGAAATCACACAACTGAACACACAAGAGAACATTTATACAGAGAGGAATACACTCCCTTATGGGCACAACGCTGAGACATTGTGATGTCACAGGAGGCTGCTAACCTGAGTAGCGAATCCGGAAGGCTTTGTGGCCGGAGGCGTGGTCTGAGGTCCAGTGCAGGAGCACGCTATTGGAGGAGCTGGAGATGCTGAGAGGGGCGGAGTAATTTCCACTGAGGGTGGCGAGCAACGGACTCTGGCGAGAGGGGCCTACAGCACACAGCAGGACCATTTCAGCCAATCAGCTTTACCGTGAGCTTGCTCAGCCAATCACTAATCCCGTGGGTGTGAGGTGAACAAAAGCACACAATAAACCTCCGTCTGCACACCTCCCTCCGTCTGTCTATCCACACACACCTCCCTCCGTCTGTCTATCCACACACACCTCCCTCCGTCTGTGTATCCACACACACCTCCCACCATCTGTGTATCCACACCCACCTGACCTAAAGCCACACACATTACGTTTACATGATGATTTTTAATTCCGAATAAAAACTCCCGAATTAAATAATTCGGGATTTAAAAAAATAGTTGCGAGTTTACATGAGAAACGTTAATTCCGAATGAGTGTTTACATGGAACACATGTTAATTCCGAATTATTAATTCCACGGGGCGGGGAAGGCTTCTGATTGGATAGGGTTAGATAGGGGCAGGCGCTCAAAATTCCTTGACTACAACGCTACGACCATAGCAACAAGGAACACGTTCCCTTTTCGAGCTGACCAAGATGGAAGCAATCGCTTAATGTTTGGATTTTTTTTTGCTTTGTTTGGCAAAGCAGCAGTACCAGTCTTATGCTTTTTACTCATCAAGGATTGGACAATTCAATAAACACCATGTTAACTACATTATTAACATCCACCCACCCTCACCCTGTAGCGATAGTAGCTAACTAGTAGTTGTATAGCCCCATCTACACTATACAGCTACGAAGCGAGGGCCCTGGTTATAACGTTAGTAGAAGTACAATAGCAGCCGTAACGTTACTAGTGGTTCGTTGTAACAAAGGTTACATGTAGGCTGACATTTTCTACCTAGCTAGCTAGTAGTAACCTTAATGTTAACGTTTATAGCAGTAAATATGTAACTTTAACATTAAACAGAAGAGGAGGGTTGGCTAACTTCACGTACTGTCGTTCTCGTTCTCCACCTCGTAGCCGGCATCCACGCCCTGGATGTCAGCGGTGGCCATCGGTCTCGTTCCCAGCACCTTGTCCATGTCGTCGAAATAGGGGAACGAGGAGGGATCCGACCCGCTGGTTTTATTTTTGGCTTTCGCATTATTATATTCTTGTTTTAAAAGTTTCCATTTGTTCGAAACTTGGACAACGTCCCTGCCCCCAAAGCCAGCCTCGATCATCCTTTCACTTACTAATTTATATAGGTCTGCGTTTTTGTTTTTTCTGCCGTCTGCTCTTTTCATTATGTCAAATTCTTCAAATGTACTTATCAAAAATAGTGTTTCAGCGTGAGACCAGCGCGTACTCTTTGCAGCCATGTATTTTTGCTTTATGTTTGCAAGGAAGTGAGCATGCGCACAACGACCGGGATGGGTTAATTCCGAATTATTAATTCGTGAAGCGTTTACATGAACGGAGAATTGTTTTATTCGGAATTAAAAATGGAATAAACCGGCCACTTAATTCGGAATTAAGTTTATTCGGAATTAGTTTATTCGTGTTTTTCAGGTGTTTACATGACAAAGTTTATTCGGAATTAACGTTAATTCTCTTTTTAATTCGGAATTAAAGGTCCATGTAAACGTAATGACAGTGGCCAATCATGAGAGCTAATTTCCTTACTGAGATCGCCCCGGCGTGTAGGGACTCACCATCAAAGATCTCCATCTCATCCACCTGCTGGGTGGTGTGGAAGAGCTGCACCTGCAGGGAGATGTTGTATCCGGCCTCCACCTGCAGAATCCAGGAGCAGGTGTGGAAGTGTGCAGAGGCCACGGCCGGGGACTGACTGAGGATCAACCCCGCCGAGTCCGACAGAACCTCTCCGGCAGGACATGGCACTGCAATTGGTGAGAACCATGTCTTACACACACACACACACAAGGTCTAACACACATACACACAAGCACTCACACACATACATACACACAGATACACACAGGTTTCACATGCACACACACACAGCACTGTACACACACATGTACAGACACACCCACACTTGAACAGAATCATACACACACAGGACTTCACACACTTAGCGTCAGAACGAATCAGTGACTGATCCGCGTGTGCAATAGCAGAGTAAGACGTGAATAGATGTTCGGGAGGATTAAAGCAACAGCTTCAATATTTTAGAGTTAGAGCTACAGAATGTCATAAAAAACTAGTATAACTAGAAAAGTCTACATTTTTTGAAGAAACCTCACAAGCTTGCTTCCGCAGGAAAAGTTTAAAAGTGTGACCTTGAAGATGCTTAAGAAGTATGTGTGATAGAATTAATTATTTAAAAGCTTAAAATTCAGTTTAAATGTTTAAAATAGTAAGAAGCATAAAAGCTACCAAAAGGTTGAACTGCACTGTTAATGTGCTAAATAAACGGAATACACGCGTGGGCTGGGGTTTCTAGTGGAAAGTATGAAAGAGCAGGTCGGTTTGAAAAATGGCTGAAAACCACTGAAGATGAAGGGATTTAATGAGGCTAAAAGATTTGCCTTCGAACTGCCCGAAAACAAAAGGTCACTGCTTAAAAACGATCGTACATGCTGTTTCAAAACATGGCCAGAGAGAATGGGAAATCCCCCCATTTCGATAGGAAGTATGTTTGTCCATCCATCATCAATCCATCCATACATTTTCTGCCGCTTATCCGGGGCCGGGTCGCAGGGGTAACAGACTGAGCAGAGAGACCCAGGTGCCCCCCTCCCCAGCCACTTCTCCAACTCTACCTGGGGGACCCCAAGCTGTTCCCAGGTCAGCTAGGAGATATAATCCCTGCAGCAGGTCCTGGGTCTGCCTCAGGGCTCCTCCCAGCTGGACATGCCTGGAAAACCTCTAAAGGGAGGTGTCCAGGAGGCGAACAGACAAGATGCCCGAACCAGCTCATCTGACTCCTCTCAACACGGAGGAGCAGCGGTTCTCCTCTGAGCCTCTCCTGCATGTCCGAGCTCCTCACCCTATCCCTCAGGGTCAGTCCAGCCACCCTGCGGAGAGAGATCTTTTCGGCTGCTGGGATTCGCAATCCTATTCTTTCGGTCACTACCCCAGGCTCGTGACCATGATTGAGGGTCGGAACATATACGGACCAGTAAACCGACAGCTTAGCGCCCGCTTCACTGCAGACGCTTCAACCGATCCGTCTGTCCATCTCACGCTCCATCCTCCCCGCACTCGTAAAAATGACCCCGAAATACTTAAACTCCTTCACTTGCGGTAACAACTCACCCCCTACTTGAACGGAACAATCCCCTAAGTATGTTTGTGTTTGTTTGGATTTGGGAGTCTTGGGAGTTTGGGAGTTTAGATCATTCAGTTTTCCATGCCATGTTTTCATTTCCATGCTTTGCACTTTGTCTCCCCTGTCTTGTCATGTGTGTATCTTTGCTCACGGTCCCTTGTCTTGTGTGCCACTCATTCGGGTGATTTATTGGTTTCTGGGTTTCAATCTTCTTTCATTATCTCGTGTTCTTCCTTCCTCTCTCTTTTACTGTCTTACTAACACAGACTAACAGTTTATTGTTTTTGCTAATTACTTACCACACTAATCTTGTATATTTTTACTAACTTTCTAACGTGCACTCGGGATTGTATAGCTGCACATACTAATTGACTAACGATCTCTCAGCAATCGCTCAATTCTAATCTCCGCCCTCTTGCCTATCTCTGTTGCAGCTTCTGTGAATTTCCACTTATATCTCATGCTTTCCTTTTCTTTAGACTATGCACTTTTAGTACTCCTTAACCGGAGCTGTTGCTTGTTCATAGGATTGTCTTGTGATCCCTGTCTGCGTTTTGGCTTTTGCCAAATCATGTAATTAGATTGTTCCTCGTGTCAATCCTGACTATTGTATCATTAATCGCAGCTGCTCGCCCTTGTCATGTGTTCACCCGGGATGTGTATATATGTCTTTTCTAGCACTTCCATGTCAGATCGTTCTTCCTAGCTTCCTGTGCCACGTTTATTTACGCCTCGATTCTTAGTGATTTATCTTTCTGACTGGCCTGCCTGACTACCGAGCTTAGCCTATTCCCTGTATTGTACCGCATTCTTGTGTATCAACCTATTTTTGCCTGACAACGAATTTTGTTTTTGGTGCCCTGGTTACGATTCTGGATTTCGCCCTTTGGATACTGATTTTGGATTGCGGACTTTGTACTGTTGCCAGCTCTGTTAGGGGGTTACCCCTTTCAGAAATAAAGCCTCCTTTTTGCATTCATCTGGTTTTCGCTATTGGTTCATTTTGTAAATCACAACATTACGATCTCGTCAGCTTCGCGCTCTTATGCAGCATATGCAGACCATGAGCCTCCAGATGGCGGATCTCACTCGCTCTGTGCGAGATTCACAGCAGCTGCATGCCCCCCAACCTGCTTCCGCTCCACCACTGCCGGTCTGCGAACCACGCCTGCCACCACCTGAGAGGTACAACGGCAACCTGGGAGCATGTCGTGCTTTCCTGACCCAGTGTGAGCTCATTTTCAGCCTATAGCCCTTATCATTCCCCACCGAAAGAGCTCGGGTTGCATTCATCATCACGCAACTGACGGCAAGGGCCAAACAGTGGGCTACGGCTGCATGGGAAGCTGATCTACCCTGCGTGCAATCGTCTGGTCTGCTGGGTGAGGAGATGAGGCACATCTTCAACCGCACGAAGCTGGGTCACGAGGCAGGACGAGAAATTCTACGCATTCGACAGGGTAGCCGTTCCGTAGCCGACTACGCCATCGATTTCCAGACACTGGCTACCAACAGCAGGTGGCGACGTAGAGCCTTGTACGATGCCTTTTTTAATGGGATTTCCGAAGCGTTAAAAGACGAGCTGGTTTCCCGGGAGTTACCAGAGGATTTGGATGACTGAGTTGACTTGGCTATACGCGTGGATTCGCGATTGGAAGAACGCAGACGCTTCGCTGCCCACAGACGACCTAACCCACTCCTCCAGTGTACTCCACCTCGTCCTCCCCCAACTGGTGGCAGCCCTCCTGTGCCAGAACCCAGGTAATTGGGCCGCAATCGCGTTCCTATGGTGGAAAAAGAGCGCCGCCGTCGTGAAGGGGCCTGCTTCTACTGTGGCAAGGGGGGACACCACATCGCTCAGTCTCCCACAAAAAGAAAGAGAGGAAATCCTCCTGGTGCCCAGAAGGTAATGGTAATTGGGGTGACACCTGTGCGGGAGACTAAGAGCCGTACCTGCCTCCCAGTGACCATGGAATGGGGAAGAGAGAGCAAGTCCACCCTGGCTCTCATTGATACAGGAGCTGAGGAGAATCTTATTGATGTGGAGCTGGCCCAGGATTGGGGGATCCCTACGGAAAGGATCTTTCCGGATCGAGTGGCCAATTCGCTCAGTGGCCAGAGGATAGCCCAAATAACACATGTCACCAGCCCCATCAAGCTCAAAGTATCAGAAAACCATAATAAAACCATTCAACTCTTTCTTTACATTCTCCCCACGCACGCATTGTCCTGGGTCATCTGTGGATGGTCAAACATCTCCCGGACATCGACTGGCGGAAAGATGAGGTCAAGGGCTGGAGCCCTAACTGCTCCCTGACGTGCCTCCGTAATGCCCTCGAACCTCAACCCAACTCATTTCAGGAGGAGATACCAGACCTTGAGAAGGTTCCTTTAGAGTTTCATGACCTTAAGGAGGTGTTCTCTAAGTCCCGGGCCACCAGTCTACCACCTCACCGACCCTATGACTGCACCATTGACCTGAAGCCAGGCACAATGCCCCCTAGAGGCCGACTCAATTCCCTCTCTAGACCAGAAACCCAAGCCATGGAGAAATATCTCTCAGAGTCACTTGCGGCTGGCATAATTCGCCCGTCATCATCACCTGCTGGAGCCGGATTCCTCTTCGTATCTAAGAAGGACGGATCATTAAGACCCTGTATTGATTACCGTGGCCTCAACGAGATAAATGTTAAGAACCGCTACCCACTTCCTCTCATGAACACTGCTTTTGATCTCCTGCAAGGAGCTAAGATCTTCACTAAGCTCGACCTCCGTAATGCTTACCACTTAGTGCGCATCAGAGAGGGGGACAAATGGAAGACCGCTTTCAACACTCCCACCGAGCACTGGGAATATTTGGTTCTTCCTTTCGGGCTTACTAATGCTCCAGCAGTGTTTCAAAATCTGGTCAATGATAAATGATTAATAAGTTTATATTTGTATATCTCGACGATATGTTGATTTTTTCAGAATCCCAGGAGGCCCATGTCAAACACGTTCGCCAAGTGCTCCGTCGCCTCCTGGAGATTCGCCTCTTCGTGAAAGCAGAAAAGTGTGAGTTTAATGTAGAAACCACTACCTTTTTGGGCTACTTCATCTCCCCAGGCACCATTAGGATGGATCCCCTAAAGGTGGAAGCTGTCACTAATTAGCCCAGACCAGAAGACCGTAAGTCTCTCCAGCGATTTTTGGGCTTTGCTAACTTTTATCGCCGATTTATCCGGAACTATAGCTCTGTTGCCACTCCTCTCACTGCTCTTACCTCTTCCAAATCCAAATTCCTGTGGTCGGAAAAGGCAGAGAAAGCCTTCTGTGATTTAAAAGCCCATTTCACCTCTGCACCCATTCTCGCCATCTCCAACCCAGAGCTCCAGTTTATTGTTGAAGTGGACGCCTCCAATATCGGGGCTAGAGTCATCCTGTCCCAGAGGACCACAGAAGATGGTAAGATCCATCCATGTGCTTTCTTTTCTCGCCGCCTCAGCTCTGCTGAGAGAAACTATGACATCGGTAATCGGGAGCTGTTGGCGGTGAAATTGGCCCCGGAAGAATGGAGACAATGGTTGCAGGGCTCTAAGGTACCCTTCATTGTCTGCACAGACCACAAGAACTTGGAGTACCTGCAGACGGTTAAGAGACTCAATCCGCGGCAAGCCAGGTGGGCGTTATTCTTCTCCCGCTTCAACTTCCACATTGCCTACCGGCCTGGAGGTAAGAATGTTAAGCCTGATGCCCTATCCCGATGTTTTGAGATCCAGGAGGAAGAACTTAACAATGACACCATCCTCCCTAAAGAGGCGTTTATTAATGCCTTATGTCTAGACATAGAGAGGGATGTTAGGAATGCCCAGACAAATGCTGCTACCCCCAGTGCGTGTCCCACTAACTGCTTATATGTCCCAGCTGCTCTGCGCCCCAAAGTCCTGGAATGGGGACACGCATCCAGACTGTCCTGCCACCCTGGGATTCGCCGTACTAAGAACTTTATCCTTCAGAGGTTTTGGTGGCCAGAACTAAGCCATGATGTCCAGGGTTTTGTAACAGCTTGCTGGGTCTGTGCCCACGCTAAGACTTCACACCAACCACCACAAGGTTTACTTCATCCCCTTCCGACACCACATCGTCCTTGGTCCCACATTGCACTAGACTTCATCACAGGTCTTCCCCCATCCAATCACCACACCACCATTCTCACTATTGTTGATAGATTCTCCAAAGCCGTTCACTTAGTTCCCCACACTAAACTTCCCTCCGCTCAAGACACCGCCAATCTGGTCATTCAATATGTCATTAGGCTTCATGGCATACCCTCCGACATCACTACAGATCGCGGTCCCCAGTTCACAGCACTTTTTTGGAAAGCATTCTTTAAAGCCCAAGGCACTTCAGTCAGTTTATCATCAGGTTTCCATCCCCAGACTAATGGCCAGACCGAGCGAGCTAACCAATGTGTGGAAAGTGTGTTACGTTGTCTCTGCATTAGGAACCCCTCCTCCTGGAGCTATCAGTTGCCATGGGTGGAGTACGCCTTGAACAGCCACACCTCAACTGCCTCCGGCGTCTCCCCCTTCAAGGCCTGCCTGGGCTACCAGCCTCCGTTGTTCCCGTCCCAGGAGGAGGAGGTAGCTGTTCCCTCTGCCCGCGAGTTCGTTTGTAGGTGCAGACGCACCTGGATTGCCACCCGCCAGGCCCTGCTCAGGTCGTTTGCTCGGATGAAGGAGCAGGCCGACAAGAAACGCACTGCGGCTCCCACGTACCGACCTGGGCAGCGGGTCTGGCTGTCTTCAAGGGACATCCACCTCAGAGGTAACGGGGGTAAGCTTTTCCCCAAATACCTGGGCCCTTTTACGATTGAAAAGGTCCGAAGCCCCACTGCCATTCGCCTCCATCTCCCCCTGTCCATGCGACGCATACACCCCACTTTTCATGTGTCCCTGATAAAACCTGCAGTAACCCACCCCCTGTCCTCTGGACCTGATCCCCCACCACCCGCCCGGATCATCGACGAAGGCGAAGCCTACACGGTCCGTGCCCTCCTGGACTCTCGTCGGCGAGGCAGAGGACTGCAGTACCTCATCGACTGGGAGTGTTACGGACCAGAACATCACAGTTGGGTGCCAGCACGTCATACATTGGATAAAGACCTTATAAGAGACTTTCATGTTAGTCACCAGAGACTTTCAGGTTGAACGCCAGGAGGCATTCGTTGGGAGGGGGGTTCTGTTGGGATTCTGGATCTGTGTCAGTCCTGATTATTGTATCATTGATCGCACCTGTTCGCCCTTGTCATGTGTTCACCCCGGATGTGTATATAAGATGTCTTTTCTAGCACTTCCATGTCAGATCGTTCTTCCTAACTTCCAGTGCCATGTTTGTTTACGCCTTGATTCTTAGTGATTTATCTTTCTGACTGGATCGCCTGACTACCGTGCTTTGCCTATTCCCTGTATTGTACCGCATTCGTGCGTATCAACCTATTTTTGCCTGACTACGGATTTTGTTTTTGGTGCCCGGGTTACGATATTGGATTTCGCCCTTTGGATACCGATTTTGGATCGCGGACATTGTACTGTTGCCAGCTCTGTTGAGGGGTTTCCCCCTTCAGATATAAAGCCTCCTTTTTGCATTCATTTGGTTTTCGCTATTGGTTCATTTCGTAAATCACAACAAGCACAGAGCAATGAGATCCCCTGCTGCGGGACAGCTGACACCCGCCCCGGAGACAAAACTCGGGGGAAACACGGACAGACGGGTGGAGGGATGTATGAAAAGGCACGTCTACACAATAAAATGTATCCAAATTTGAGATTATCTTGAGAAATGAAGTTCAGGGGTTCAGGCCTGGAATAGAAGCTTGACAGACGGACAGTCAAAAGGACAACATTCCTTCCTATATCCCAACCACTTCATGGCAGGGGATAACAACTGGCCTTTTTCAGTCAAAAAGTGATTTAATGAGGGCTCAAAATGACCACCTGACATCCTTGTATTTGCCAAACAGAACATTCCTGAAGAAAATGTCACAAAATGTTTCTGTATTAATTTGCTTCCGTGGTATTTTCAGGTCAGATGGACAGGAAATGACTTCATGGCTGCACCTGTAGGGCTGTAATTTCATGATTTTGAGGGTGGTGATTTAATATATCCTGGGATAGGGCCATTGTTTGGCTGGTCAATAACGCTGACCCGTAGGAGCACATTGGAGGACATCAGACCATGAGTCTCACTAACACCACTGACATTGCAGCCAAATCCCAAAAACAACATCCACTATACAACACTGCTGCCTGTCCACACTCACCTACCCGCAGACAACCGCCGTCTGTAGCACAGTTCTGTTTTTCAGAGCAAGAAATATCGCTAACAACCTCCTGCTGCACCACAGTTATGTCTGGCCCAGCTAGCCAAAGTGCTAATAAGCCTCTTTCGTCATCACAGTACTGTTTGTCCATCCATTCGAGCCTACCAACGCACCAACGAGTTTCTAACTATAACAGTCATATCTCTCTATCGGTTTGCCTGACCTATCCAGAACATAAATAAAACTCCCCCGTCACTGTGCTCTTTGTCTGTCTGTCTGAGCCTGGAAAAGTGTTAGCATGATGCTAAGTACTGAAGCCGAGCTATGGACCTCAATCACTCTCTGAACCACATCCTGCAGCACACCTGAATAACTGACCAGCTTAAAGCACGGCCTGAATCACAAACCAAGAGACCAACCCATATCCCCCGGTTTAGCATCAGCCTAAGACAGCACCCCACCTGATCTCTCAGCCCCACCTGCGCATTTAATGAGCTCATTTACAATGATTGTGCTAATCGCGCATCACACAGATGTATCAGGAGTTTTCCTCTGATCCCATGGTGCTGATATGCTGATGAAACTGCAGACAGAACAGCATCAGGTTCTGCGCTCACAGGTGTGAAGAGAGCATGCAGTTATTCTGATTGGACAGCCCAGAGCTAGGCAAGTAAGGTGATTGGCCGAAAACTGAAAGACCCATAACCCCACAAGATTAGCCTCCACCTGTCAACCTAACAGCGAGTTGCTCTGGATCCAAGACATCAGTTAAATAACTGAAATATCATGGATTAATTCAAAAATTGTACCAGTCATCCACTGGCCAGACACCACACGGTAAAATTTTCAGTAATTAATCAATCCGAACACAGTGCTATCCTGGAATTTTAGCACCAAAAACTACAACAAAATAAGTGAAAATGTACTGCACCAAATCAATATGACTGAAAGGCAGCGATGATCGAATCTGAATTTTGCCCACACGGGCACATGGGGAGAGCCATTCATCTCTCCTTAACTAGCCCGCGGAGGATGGGCTTCCCCACTATAGCCAGGTTGCTCCTGAGATATCTTCCCATTGGAGAGTATTTTATCACCACAGTTTGAGGATTTTTCTCCCTACTGGGAGTTTTTGCCTCATTTGCTGTGGTGGGGAATAGGCTGGGCACTGCCCTTTCAGTAACTCATCTCTCACTGTGAAGCGTCTTTGTGACAGTCACTGTCAAAAGCGCTAAATAAATGAATTGAATTGAATTCTTCTGAAACCTTCTTATACTCAAACCACGAGGACGAGTTACCGAGAAATCTCAGCTATGTGCTGCAGAGAAGAGTAACACACATTCCAGCCGCTGATGCAGAGGCTGTTCCTGAGATCTCTCTCCCCCAGGAGATTATAAAAGAGGGTTACAGTGTGCTTACACAGGAAAACTGTATGAAAGTAAATAAAGCATTACACACTGTCTAAAACACAATATGCTGTTTTTTATTACACACCGTCTGCAACACAATACACTGTTCTTTATTACTCACTGTTACAATACACTGTTCTTTATAACTCAACATCTACAACACAATACAGTTTTCGTGATTACTCACTGTCTACAGCACAATACATTGCTCTGTATTACTCACTGACTACAACGCAATACACTGTTCTTTATTACTCACTGTCTACAACACAATACACTGTTCTTTATAACTCACTGTTACAACACAATACACTGTTCTTTATAACTCACCATCTACAACACAATACACTGTTCTTTATTACTCACTGTCTACAACACAATACACTGTTCTTTATTACTCACTGTCTACAACAAAACACACTGTTCTTTATAACTCACTGTCTACAACACAATACACTGTTGTTTATAACTCACCATCTACAACACAATACACTGTTCTTTATTACTCACTGTCTACAACAAAACACGCTGTTCTTTATAACTCACTGTCTACAACACAATACACTGTTCTTTATAACTCACCATCTGCAACACAATACACTGTTCTTTATAACTCACCATCTACAACACAATACACTTATTTATTACTCACCGTCTACAACACAATACACTGTCGCTTATTACTCACCATCTACAACACAATACACTTATTTATTACTCACCGTCTACAACACAATAAACTGTTCTTTATAACTCACCGTCTACAACTTAATACACTGTTCTTTATTACTCACCGTCTACAACACAATACACTTATTTATTGCTCACCGTCAACAACACAATACACAGTTGTTTATTACTCACCGTCTTAAATGCAATAAACTGTTCTTTATTACTCACCGTCTACAACACAATACACTGTTCTTTATTACTCACTGTCTACAACACAATACACTGTTATTTATTGCTCACCGTCTACAACACAATACACTGTTGTTTATTACTCACCATCTACAACACAATACACTGTCCTTTATTATACACCATCTACAACACAATACACTGTTATTTATTACTCACCGTCTACAAAACAATAAACTGTTCTTTATTACTCACCGTCTACAACAAAATACACTGTTCTTTATTACTCACTGTCTACAACACAATACACTGTTATTTATTGCTCACCGTCTACAACACAATACACTGTTGTTTATTACTCACCGTCCTCAATGCAATAAACTGTTCTTTATTACTCACCGTCTACAACACAATACACTGTTCTTTATTACTCACTGTCTACAACACAATACACTGTTATTTATTGCTCACCGTCTACAACACAATACACTGTTGTTTATTACTCACCGTCTACAACACAATACACTGTCCTTTATTATACACCATCTACAACACAATACACTGTTCTTCATTACTCACCCTCTACAACATAATACACTGCTCTTTATTACTCACTATTACAACACAATACATTTTTTTCTGTCTACTCTACTAGTGTAGCGCAGATAGAACGAGGAGACTCATAAAAAAAAAAATATATATATATATATATATTGTTCGGGCGCCAGGCAGCCGTCAACTGCCAACTAAAGAATTCCGTTATCCACGCCACAGCGGGAATAAGTATAGAATCCAGCAAACAAGCAATCACCTTGTTTT